>MU913386.1:0-16619 GCA_036418165.1 Cooperia oncophora | reverse complement strand
CTGTGTTATACGTTCAGGCTACAAGTGGGTCACAGTATCACACATGCACGCAAAACTGCATCGCGTCATTGGTCCGGACAAGTGCACTGAGCGCGAAAGCAACAGTCTGGACCAATGATGAAACGAGTATCAACCGGGCAGTATAAAAGGAGTATAACACAGGCTAATAAACTTGGATTACTACGCGAGCTCCTAGTATGCCCAATAGTGTGCATTCACGGAGCTGACATCTTTAATTTCGCGCGTAGTATACGGGGCTACTATATACGCCTGTTTCCATATACTTATAACTTTATAGTGGTGTGTCTTTAAACAATTAAAACAATGTTTAAAACATGGAACAACTAACTACTGGTTCTGGCTGCCCATCCACACAGTTGGCCATCCTGTAGGGATATCAGCGACATTTTCATCGTATTTGTTCATTGCATCACGGACATGCGACGGCAATGCAGCCCTTCCAACCCGACTTCCGGACGGTCGTTCAGGTTCCACACTGTCTGAAACTGCCCAAAAATGATAATGTTCACGTTTTATCAAAATTTTGAATAGATGCGCGTGGTCAGTGGTGGAAAGGAACGGAACAAAACTGAATGTGATCCGACACGAAAGATTAGTGGCAACTAAAATGGTGAAGAAGCATGAAAGCAGACTACCACCACTACAACCCTGAGGAGGAAAGATTAGCATAAGCCAAAAGTGGATAGTCAACCACGAAACGCAGTACAACACCTATATTCCACCTTTTTGGTCTTTCGATTTTTCGAGTAGGATCAGTACGTTAGTCTCAGGAGATTCAGTAGTATTTTCAGCACTCTGGTCTTCCGATACCTCCTCATTTACTTTTTCCATCGGAACTGGTTTCACTATAAACGATCAGAATACAGCAGTCATGCCTCTGCACCGGAACCATTCATTTTTGAGATATTGAGATGAAACTAGAAAACATGGACAACAAAATCACACCTTCAAGTGATCCAGTGACTGCTTCAGTGTCGCTAACGCTAACTGAAATGAATACGGTTTGTAGAACGAAGTGAACACGGAACAAAAAGCCACATTCACTGGAACGCCATCTACAGACGCACTGACTGTGAGTACTTGGGACAGGAACGGGTATGTGACAAGACAATCGCAGCTCGCCGCGCTGTTGAGCGTCGCGCGCGACGTCGCGCCCGGGAATGACGATATTTTTAGATATTCAATGGTGACAACAGACAGGGTATAATCAAAAATAGCTGTAAATGTTTAAGATTTCATAGTCTATGTGTAGACCCGAGCTCAATGGCTCATGCAAATTAAAAAAAATGCCGCGCCCTTCACCGCGCGCGATGGAGCGGCTAATTACGATTGTCTTGGTCCTCTCACACACAGAACCACATAGCCAAGGATGAGGGAGGAGGAAACGGACGATCGAAACCGGAAAAAAAGATTTGAACTTACAGTCTCGAGTTCGCTTTGGACTTGGCCGCATATCATTACTGCAGTATGTTGGAACTCCATCTTCAGAATCTTCCATTTTCCGCAGTTCTACCCACTCACAAGCGCCCAAATCGGAAAACTCGATGCCTGAAAGGAGATAAACGTCCCTTTTGCCAAAAAAAACAAAAATGGGAGGACATACCATCCGGTATATCCTTGACTTTTCCTCCTCCACAGAGGAATGTCTTCGCAGCGGCTTCATCCAAAGACGGATCACCTTCGGAAACACCTGGGAAAATAGGGCTCTTCAGAGAAATATGAGGTAATTGTTTAGTTGATCGGGCCACGGAGCGGCGCGGCTAGGTTCGCGCCTGCTTCAGAGACAAGAACTCGCAGACATGAACTCGCACAGGAACGGAATTAGCCGCGGCGCGGCTTAGCCCCTCTCAGCTACTGCAGCGCCGAACGTGACTAGCAAAATCAAATATCCTCTACAAGAGAATGCTTCTATAAATTGATCTTTGCAGTTCATGCGACTTACCTGGAACTCCACGAATGCAAAGTAAATGGCTTTCACAGGCTCGGAAGGTCTCAATGACGTTGTTTGGATTGTTAGCATCCAGTATCGCCACATGACTTTTGCCTTGATTTGAGCTTCCAACCCGTAATGACGGATGACGTTTGCCATTCCGCCAGCTCACTTTCCCTGGCATCCAAAGCACGAGCATGCTTCAATATTGAATATTCATTTTGAACGAACGCATTCTGAAAGTTTGCTCTCCTTGACATACCGAAATTTCATTTTCGAGCTGGTCGTCACTATTTGATTCCTTAGGAACCTTGGCGGCGCTAGGAGAGAAGTAGACAGGATTCCCTGTGATGAACTTTCCATGCTTATCGAGACCTCCATGAAGGATCACCGAAGTGGCACACCAAACCTAGAAACTCAATGTTAGTTCGCAAATCTGTAGAAAAAGTAAAGGCACTGTTCGCCTTGTTGGGAGGAGGGTGAGAAGGCATCCATAAAAGACTGCTTGTGCAGAACTGATGCTACGCGTTGGGGAAGAGGCTAACAATGAACCAAGGAAGGAAAGGAGCTTTGAGGTGGGTAAGCCACAATCCTCGGGTGAAAAATGGGATATCGAGCAACACTGATTCGTAACTGTCTTACACTAAGCGCCCTAAAAGCTTAACACTTCCCTCAGACTGAGCAGCTCTTTAAGCAAAATGACGAAAAGTTTCCAAACGATAACAGAGGTTATAAAGTGTCTGTCGCAGCGGATGCTGGGGTATGTAGGCGAGGAGGGGGCTGAGTAAGGTGCGGCGTCAGCCTGTTCCCTACCAATTTGCTAACCCTGCTCCCTTGACACGCCCCTGAGCACAGGACTAAAGACTACAGGATCCATGTTGCAGCGACCGCCCAAAGTTGCAGAGTTGGGCCAACATACTGAGCATTTTCGGGTGGAAACCATTTAGGTCTGGCGAATGTGGAGCACGTGTTATCGTTTGTAATGTTCTATGCAACGCGGATCTCGTCCCCAACTTGACCCTTCAATACGTATATCTACAGAACCTGACCTTGATAGATGGCTGATTTTCCATGAGTGGACGGCAGCAGACGGGAACTGGAACCATCGCTGACGCATTTGATTTGTCCAGTACAGCTGGTAGAGACCATCCATATGCCTAAACGGATCACATATCCTTGTGGGGACTATAACTACATAGCAAAAGCAGATGTCAGTTCGAAAAAAAACTGAGTTATTCAGCAGCAAAGGAAGTTATTAGAGACAACAGCACTGCATTGTCATTCATGGATTAGGCAAACAAAACGCCCACAGAGGTGAAGCGACCCAACACCCATAATTTATAGGAAACCATATCTCGCCAGTTCTCCTGGGAAAATGGAGCTCGTCTGCACAAAATTCTCCTACCAGCTCCCATCCATGCTATCATAAGCAAGCTTCCCAGAGTGGGATGCATATGAACCCTACAGAACCAACCACTAACTTCCAGATATGAGCACAATGGTTTCACCTGGATTCTTGATGAAATTTCCATGCTGCTGACAGAACTGGGAGTTTTCAGAGAACTCTTTGTGCAAAACTGGGATCAACGCTAGAATTGCCGTAAACGAAGTTGTCCCACCGACCCGGAGCTCCTTTCCCACTTTATGCTCAAAGGCAGTTCGCACGATGGTTTCCTACTCTGCCTAAAATGCTAGTAGGGCGCTATATAGTGGGGAAATGGCGAAAGAACGGAGTGAAACGGTCAAAATCCTGCGAAGAAAAAGCCTCCGTTCTCAGTGACTTGAAAATCGATTTCGGACGAGTTTCCCGTAGGCATCTTGCCAATCACCGCTACCGAAGATACGGCTGCATATGTGTACCCATATATGCATGCAGCATCACGGCCGCTTCATACCAATCCCTTCGCTTCATAATTTGCTTAGCAAATGAATGAATACGAGCGTCAGGAACGGTCGTCCATTTGTGGGCGGGCGGGCGTGGCGGGCGTTTGGGTCGGTATGTTGTGGCTTGATAGGGCCCTTATAAGGGCACCTTCCTTGGAAAAGGCGCTATGCAGCGCCTGCTCAGGGTCGCGGAATTCCGTCCTGCCAGGCGTATTGATCCTAGTCGTCTTGGGGGATTTATCGTGCCAACTGCCTTTACACAGTCCCGCGCTCAACCGTCAACCAATTCATAGGTAGGCGTTATTCCTTGTACAACAGACTGGTCCACAGTCTTTAAGATTCTCTTACTCTGAACTGTGGCTGCACAGTAAGTAACGAAGGCACTGCTTCTCTTAAAGTAGCACTTCTGACGTCTCCCTAGTTGGCCCCCCTCCAAAATTCGAAGGTTGCTTTTACTCAGCCTTTACGCAGTGTTTATTTTAGTGTCAATTGCATCAGCAGGTCGGCGCGAAGAAATTATTAATGAGTCGGATGTGGCAGGATATCGCTTTGCTGGCATAAAACGAGCAGGTCCGAAGAACTTGTACAGTGCAGCTGCCAGGGTCCTCTTCGAGGGTGTTCACCTTTCTCCTTTTTTTGCTTTTTTCTTCCCGAGAGATACTTAGCAACTAGTTTTGTAACTCAATGCCATTATCTACGACACGCAATCGTTTTTGTCTTTAAGTGAACAGCTCCTAAGGCGGAGGCTATGTAATTGCTTCCCACCATGAGTTCCTTATGCATCCCACCCTGGTTTCAATGCAGTCCATGTCCACATTGAGCCACGTCTGAGAGGTCATGAAAAATAGATAACGAACCGTAGCATCAGCCATTGTTCTGACAATCCAATATTGAGTGCATACTGCTAGTTCCGAGTCGCGGTATGTCACACAATCAGAACATTTTTTGCTAGTTGACTTGCAAAGCGCCTTTTCTTGCACTTACCGCCACTTGAGACTAGCGGTTAAAACCCTCAAACATGAGCTCCTGTGGAAATGGATTACACAGAAAACACTGCGCTTACTAACTTCTTGACCAATTACCATTCCCAGTTTTTTTTTCGGACTTTCGCGTCAACTTTGTGCAGCGGTCTTTAAACTTGACAAAAAGTCTACCACAGGTAACTTGAAGCTGTTCTCATCATTTTTCGACATAGATAGTGGCTATAAAAGTAGATTCAAATACCTGCTTCAAAACCACAACGAATATATATCTACGCTGTTTTACCTCAATACGACCACTGTCATCCCGTTTAACATGTTCACGTACAAGTTTGTATTGTTCTCTTCGCTCAGCTGCTCGTCGTTCTGATATCCCTCCTGACAGCCAATATATTCTTCTATTTATCAATGTACGGAGGACGAAAAATCAGGGTGCGAACAAAGGATGCGAAACTTATTTTTTTACTCCACTTCACATAGCACAAGACAACACTTGGCCTTCTCTGTACAATCGAAAGGGCTAGGAGTTCCTTCAACATTCTCTTTTACATTCCAATGATGCGAAAGAATGCTGTCTGGCCTTATTTACAAAATACGGCAGCCTAAAAGAGCTGTCATGCGAACCAAAGTAAGTAGCCTGGCTTTTCAAAACAAAATTAAAATAAACGCTGAGAAAGGCGCCAGTTGAGAAGGCCATGAGGCGGCGCCTATTCTTTTTTTTTTTTCTTTGTGTGTGGGGGGGTTTTTTTTTTTCTTTTTTTATGCCATGTCATGCCTGCTTGCTTGCGTCCTCTCGCCAAACAACAGAATGGCATAGTTATACATTCAGCGTGCCACAAGACATGAAATACAGACAAATCGTGTCATACTCACACCACCGCTTGGCCCCTCACAACTAAATTTACCTCGTGAAAACAATTTCATTTGCATTCCCCATGCACAAGCCCTTAGCCTGTGGCATCTGTGAGATATCCCTGTGATTTGAAGAGCAGCGTCTGACAAACAAGAACATGTGCGCCGCAAGCCAATCGGGCTTGCAGTCGGAACTGCTCCGTCTCTACTTCATGCCACTCTTTCTCATTAATCAACAGCAGGTCTGAATCGTCTGTTCTTACCCGGCGGATACCAGAGAACCGTGAGAATATGCCGAGAGACGCCGAGAACCAAAAAATACTAGATAGTATCGACTTCGGTCTCTTATGGGTTCCGACTAGCAGGACTAAATTCATGTAACTTCCATTTTCGAAGACCTCCACCAACTCCCTCCAGGTGTGACAATGCAAGACAAAGCCTCAATACTGGTGGATTGCAGGGCACGCTCCTTACCGCGGTCTGACCACGAACACTCCACTTAACGCCTTCGCTGATTGATCGGGCGCGGTTGAGTTACTTTATAACTGCCCACAGTGTGGATGTAAGAGCATTCCCGAGGGATATTTCCGTCTGAACGTGTCGTCGGTCTCGTGTTGGACAAAGACCTGGCCGAACTGTCCCAAAACGGCAACATTCCAACAAAGCCGTTGCCGCCATGGCCACGAAGAACACAACACGCCCTCCACGTAGATCAATGAGGAAGAGTATTTACCGAAAAAAATAATGCAAAATGGGTGGGTACGGCTTCACCTATAGCATGCAACTCCACTGAATGCACATTGCAACATATTTGGTCATGGAAATGCAATCCAAAATAACTGACTACAACTTCTCAGACATAAGCAAAAAACTGCTGCGCCCATTCGTGGACTGAATATAAACTAGAGTTTTTTCGTCAGCAGTCTGCACTTTTGTGCTGATATCTGAAAGTCCTGTTCAACCAAGACCAACATGCACACAACGAAAATATAAGCGTGATTCTTAACAAGAGCAAGGTCAAGCTAGGTTTTCCTGATAAAATTCTATGCAAAAAGTAAGCTGAAGGTGTAAAAGGCTGATATTAGGGTCACCTGCATATCAAAGGCGACTCGAAACTTTTACATCATGACAACACAAGGATGGGGAACAGGACAAAAGGGTTCCGCCACTTCACGGCGGCGAAAAAGGGTATGCCGCGTCCATACTTGGCGACTGAGGAGATTCGGCCATTTGGGAGAACAGGCACGACAAGAGATTGCGAGGAAAGCACAAGTATCGATCTAACGACTGGGGAGTATCGGCGAGCCGGCGATTTGGGCGACTCGGTATTTTCGGCGATTGCACGCCAAAGGACCGGGTGTTTATTAGTCGGCGCTGGTCGCTGGTAACTAGCTCCCCAGTTGCAAGTATGAAGGCGGCTTTATATGGGTGGAGGAATAGGAATGACCAACTATATAATAAGAAAAACACACAAACCATTTCTCTCTACCCGCTAGACCGTACCCGTACAACAACACAGGTAGACTTAGGAAAACTGAGGTAAACTACAAGTACAGGTAAACTAATAAAAAGAAAACTAAAAGCAGTCGGGAAACAGCACGATAGAGAACAACACGAAATGAAACTAAAATTCTAATCTAATGTGCTACTGACATTTCCGGGTCGAGATACTCCACACTTCGGGTCATCTGACTCCTTCCACGTCCGTCTGCACGTAATCCTGCTCGACGGGCTGGCAGTTCGCGTGGCGACTTGATCGCCAAAAAAACAGGCCCGAGAAACTGCAACAATTGTAGGTAATAAAAATATAAATAAAATATTCAGAGGACCTAAATAAAGATGTTAGCTAATGGGTGCTAAAAGGCTATCGGCTGAGAGGATTGCACGACCAGACTCTTGCATCTAGCAAAAAGGCTTCGGTGCTACGTTAAAGGCAGTTGGCACGATGGTTTCCTACTTAGCCAATAATGCTACTAGGGCGCTGTATAGTGGGGAAATGGCGAAAAAAGTGAAACGGTCATCCTGCGAAGAAAAAAGCCACCTCAGTGACTTGGAAATCGATTTCGGACAGTTTTCCGCAGGCATCTTACCAATCACCGCTACCGAAGATACGGCTGCATCATGTCCCATATTGCAGGCAGCATAACGGGCTCATACCCAACCCTTTCGCTTCATTATTTGCCCTCAGCAAATGAAGGATAGATGCGGTCCGAATGGTCGTCCATTTGTGGGCGGGCGGGAGTGGTGGGCATTTGGGACGTAAAGTTGTGTCTTTATAGGGCCCTTAAAAAGGCACCCTCGGGGAAACCGCTGTGCCGCGCGGCCCAGTTGGTCGCGGAACTATCCTGCCAGGAGTATTGATCCTAGTCGTCTTGGGGGATTTATCGTGCTAACTGCCTTTAAATAAGGAAGGAGGGTGAACCATTTCCTTCGAGTAAAAGGGGTATTCGCTTACAATAATGCCCGTTTAATAATAGTCCTTCAGATCATTCTAAGAGCGAAACAGCGCCAAAGTGTGTGGAAATAAACAAAAGTAAAGAATATAGCCTGAAAACGACTCGCATTACTCACAAGTCCCAAATGCCTCCTTTCTTCGGAGGAGGTGCTTGTGCCTGAAGTTTCCGCGCTCTCTGCATTTCAGTCCATTTGAGAGATTCTTCAAGTTCCATGAGTTTTTCCTATTAAAAAAAACGTTGAAAATATCACATTAAACTAAGCAGATACGTAGTGACATAATGGAACGACCAGTTTTCAGTACATACTTTGTACATGTTTCTGTCAATAAGGACCCGTTGCATTTCCATGCGTGTGAATCTCTTCCTCTGCGCGAGAGGGACTTCCTCCTAAAAAGCGTAACCTTTAGCTTGTTCAGTTTTAGGGTCGACTAAGGAAAACCTCTTCCTCGGCTTCCTTCTCGGCAAGCTTCTGTTTAACGGATTTTAGTTCCTCTTCGAGCTTCGTAATATTTTCGCTCATCTTTACCCGTACCATCTCGAAACTATGCACTTCATCCCGGAGAATTGCATTTTCACTATAAAAAAAGCGCGTAAATCGTAATGACAACGGTACGAATACTCAATAAAGATGATTAAGAGGATGAAAGGGGTGGCACACTGCAGGTCACCAAGGCGCTGCATCACTCGCAAACCAGCATTCCCAGCTAGTTGACTTGACACAGAACTATTGCGCCAAATTAGTTTTGTCAAGACAGTCCACGTCATATGCCCTTTCCTCCACGGTCTTACCTCAAAAACAGAATTGCCAGTCCATAAATTGCTTTTCACTTATTGGTGGAGCAGTCCTTGATGACCTTATGAAAATGCAAAAGATTGTTGAGAAGGGTACTGTGGTCCGCACTGGAAATCTTGTGTCAGTTCCCGTGGAAAGTGGCAAGATAAAGGAGGCAAGGCGCAAACTTGACCCAGCGGCACAACCCTTTTTCAGTTACTCCGCCTCCAGACTGTGCCTTAAAAATCCGCCTTCTAGCCGAAAGCGATGCTACCGGACACGCGCATGAATTGGATGTTCCATTGTCTCTTTTGGGGCATAGGTTTCACTACAAGAGTCAGCCGACTGGACGTGTTCCAGCATGCGATCCTTGTTTTCTTTGTACATTTGCTTAAGGCTGGAGGGGCCCTATTAAAGGCGTCCGACGTTCCTTTTAGCACTTCTCTTCATGGACGAGTTACTCTACAACGTCCCTTTCCAAATTTAAACATCACTACCTATGCTCCTTATCACGGACCGGGCCTTCAACTTTGGCAATTATACACTTTTGGCTCACTATCCGATAACTGTACTTATGAAAAAGAATCTGTTCATCCAGTGGTTCTTAAAACCTAAAATAAAAGAAATCCATCGATCATCGATTTTTTTTCAGACAGGGCCTATGACATAAACGGCATAGGCTGCCCTGACAAATCTAATCTGACTCCAAACTGGTATGTTGAGTTAACTAGCTAGCAATATTTTTTTAGTTTGCCCGTGATGCAACGTCTAGGATCTCCTGAACTTCATACTGAAAAGCTAACCCTCACCTGCTCAACTCATCAACTCTTGCAATAAGATCATTTTTAACAATGTTAAGAGCATTCTTCATATCAAGAAGTTCCATATTTTCCTTGATAAGATTTTCAACTTCTCGTCCCATTCCTGAACGGATAATGTGTAAAATTCCATAAAGCACTTCAAAAAGCCACTGGAGTTGCAATTCACAGTAGGCGTTTTCACACATGCAAGAATCTTTTTTCACATATAACGGATCGCAAAGGATTGCCATTTCATCCGGCAATCGTCGACGAAGTAAGAACGCAGTATCTACGAACACTTTCAATTCTCAAACACTTCACAACGTCATAGAAACATACCTATGAATGTGTCGTTCACTGAAATTATACGTACGTTAGTCATGGTTAGTTAGCTTCGGAGGCAGACACGATGGCTATGGGCGGGTCGTTACTGCCAACGTCATTGTTGCAAAGGCTGAGTGGGGCGTGGCACTACGCTCACTCGCAGCCCTTCCACCGATGACAACAGCAGTAACCGCCCCTCTCAGCCATCGTGCCCACTGCCTTTAACTATAACGGACTTCAACTCAACGTGCAAAGCGAAAGGAGAAAAGAGCAAAATTGTTGGGAGCATCGTGCAGTCGTGCATGATGGCAAGGGCATTGGGATACGACACTTGACACAAGGAAAATCAAAGTGAGCAGATTACTGGCTACCGTGATTCATTTTTGAGGGACACAAAAACGAATTAAAACACATTCCACGATAAGTGGATGGGTGGATGTTACCAACCATTGCGTCTTGCTCGGTGATGCACCTCTCCAAATGAGTCACAAAAAAGGCCGTGGTTGGGAACCTGCCCACCCCATCGTCAGGAATGTGCCTTTAAGTACGCTTACTCCCACCAATCGTTTGTTAACATATTCTGCCTAAATAGCCGCTAATTTTGCGCTTAGCGACGGCAAAGCCACAAGCTAGCAAACTTCTTGAGCACTTCACACGTTTTTCCAACATCCTTTTAGGGCTTGCTCAGAAATTTTGCTTCAAGCGGGCACTTGACGCACTCACCGCATGTATACAGTACACAGTAATCTTCTCACAGCAAATGTGCTCTTGGTGACCACCAGACCACTGGACAAAACATCGTCCTGACAACACAACCCAGCTTCATCTTGGGGAATGGGGTACACAGGTGGACAAGCTCGTCTTACCGCTCTCCGACTCCAGCGACGCCGTCCGCCGGTAAGGCTGCTTTCTTTGACGGATATCATCTCCATTCGCAATGTCTGTTGAATGCAACACCACATTACCACATTTAGCAACTAAGGAAAATAAAGAGGTTCTCTAAAGGTACACTAAAATTCTAAAAAGCAGCGATTCCCAAAATCTATCTAAGGGACTTTCAGCTCAACAGGAGAGCGTGCATGTGCACCTACACTTTTAGGACATCCGAGATGCGACATCGCACGAGGCAGCTAGTATCCCTAGTTAGCTGACCTGACACAAAACTCTGCTGTCAGATCAGTTGTGTCATGGCAGTTCGCGTCTCGAATTGTCTATTTCACGGCACTGGGTTAAAATCCGACAACCACTGAAGGCCTTTTCCTGTTTCAAGTTCTGCGGATGAATATCCGTTCACATTCATTCAGTTCTAATCAATACATAAACGGTATTCTACAAGTAGAACAGTTGGACAATGAACGCACATTGATAGTGATCGAGCTTCTCGAGCATTGAAGGAAGAATCCTCAGCTTATCTCAGTACCTAACAGAGCGTAACAGAGCGTAACAGAGCGTCCGTTCTTTCGTTAATACAATTTGGCGAGGTGCCAGCCTATTTCCGTCAATGGCTGCAACGACTGGTGGACAAGCTGGAGCCAAAACGTACATACTCAGGAACGCCTTCCACATTATAGACTGACATCGACTGCAATTTAACTGCTGCTCAGTTTTTTTTGAGACCAAGGGCCGTGAAATTAAGCAGTACACTACGGAAGCAGCCATGACCCAGTTGGTTCGATGTCAAATTGCTATGACAGGTCAGCTAGCTAGTAATGTTGGTTTCCACGCGACACTGCGTCTCAAATGTCCTCAACAACACCCATATTTTCACTAACACTATGTTCTCTATCACTTTCTAAAGTTTTCACTGAACCAATACAGGCACGCATGCGATACAAACACAGAAAAAAAAGCTGCAAATGATAGCCATGCTTCGATATAGAAGATGCGCAACAATTACCCGCTGATGCAAACTCCGCCGGATCAACGAGATTGCCTGCAGATAAGAGAAGAGAATTTAAAGTTGAATGGCACAAATGCCTTCTCAATAATACTAAACCGTTATTCATACTGACAATCAAAGAAACATAGAGCCCTGGATAAGTGGAATTAATGGAAAAGAAAACGACAGTGATAGCCTAGGTGGAACCGAAAGGTGAAGGTCGTGTGCTCGAACCAAAATCCGCACTTATATACTACTTAATGAAGATGTATAATCCCCTGATCTCACTAGAAATGCACTTTAGTAACTTACCAGTAAGATCAGCGCCAAGCGAGTCTTCACCATCACGTTGTTCCTCCGACTCCCTAAAAATAACAAGAGAATAGTAATAATCCTAACAATAATAATAAAATCAATAACAATTAGTGAGCACTATATTATGATATTCACATATGAGAAAGAAATCTGGACAGATCACTAAAATCGCTGTCACATGGTTCACATTGCGGGCCACAATGTGTCCGCGTCACAGAATTGTCTACTCATTTTTGAGAATCAGAAATAACACAAATGCGGTGCTGATGTAGCAAGGCCTTTTTCTCCTCCCCAACGTTGGTCTCACGCCGTCTCAGAGTGCGCTACTCTTTGGACATGGTTGCTGCGACAGGGTTCTCCATCACCCGGTCTGTCGACCTGAGCTTGGTACTGATATCCTCATCATTTTTGCCAATTTTGTAAGGCATGGTTTGTGCCACAGCAGGGGTCTCGCTGATGAACAAAGGTATGCGGTGGAGCGTTACTCCCCAGTCACGGCCAAATAGGGGGGTACACAGCCTTGTTCGCTGCAGATCATGGAACGTGCTGAGGGGGGGGGTGGGTTTGGCCCATGTATCAGCCTTTCCAGCGACTGTTGTCAAGGGGGTGGAGAATGGGCTGGTGCCGAGTCAAACCCCTCTCCTCTGACAAGCCCCATCCGCAGCGGACAAGACGGTGTGCAAGTTGATGCAATTTCTACAAGTCAGAGAAATCGTCTCCCCGCTAGGAAATCTCGCGTCTCTCAAGTCCCCTAGCCGTCTCTGGACCTGTGCCTACCATACTCGTCATTAAAAATTCATGACGTGATGGTGACATCTCTCGACTGTATAGAATACAGGTTTCTCGGTCATTAACATGATCTCTCAACTCTCGGTAGGTGACAGAGACCCCTGCTACGCCCATAGACCAAATACGAAAAAATTTGCTATGTTACCAATCAAAACTAATTACTGAAGAAACTATTATTTGATGAGTTGTTTTCTATAATTAAGGAAGGATGACAAATGATTATTCAAATAAATATTAAACCGTACTCTTCTTCCCGTTCACTTCCTCTGGTATGTTTTGTTGTGCTTTCTGAAGCTGTACTTGGAGCTGCTTTTTCCTCTTCTGATGTCATGTCTCGTGGAGATGGCTCAACGTCAGACGAGAACTCGTCTTGCCAATCTGCTAAATAGAAAATATTTCCATGAACATGGGCAAACGAACATCTATTGAAAATTCTCCTGAGGGAAACCGGGATTAAAGTAGCAAGAAACAGCTGACAAACCTTCATTGCTGATATGGTTTGCGAGATTGACGTCCATCGTTGTACTCTGAGACATATGGGCACTGATTAAGTCGGACACACCGCGAATACTCGACGCATCGACCGAAGCAGCCATTCCCATTCTAAAATTACAAACTGGATTAATCTGCTTTGGAGCAACTCAAGCCAAGTTTTCCCAAAAGGTCCCTAAGCATATAAGTCAGGCCTGCTTATGCAGGTCAGAGAAATGTTAATCGAGAGGCTCGCCAGGCTGCGTTCATACTTTGAGCCAGCGTTTTGAGCGACTAGAACAGTATAGACATCGACATAGCGCTTTGAGCGTGCGCCAGCGTTGTCGCTGGCTGTCCGCGAAAAGTAAACTACCCACGGAACGTTCGAAACACTGGCGTATGCTGAAAAATCGATATCTACACTTTATACACTATACTCTACATCCATACTAGATCGATATCTCTACTTTAAACACAGCGTCCACGATCAACCAGGTGCAGAAAACTCTTTAGAGCACAAGATGGCGGAGCTTGTGGCCACAGCGGATATCCCTTTTTCGCGGCTCAAAAGCGCTTGAACGCTTATGAAGGCGGAGTCAACAAGTTCCACTTCGATCATTTTTTCATTACCAAGATTCGTTAGCGGTGATAATTGCTAATCTTATCGAATATGCCTTGGAGAATGAGTCGCAGCAAGTGGCGATTAGATACGGAGAGCTCGCCCAAAGTTTGATTAACTCGTCCATTTTCAAACCTGTACATGAGGCCTTTCTAGGGCATTTTCAACGGGTTCTTTTGTTTTTCTTCTTTAGAATTGTACCCTAAAGGTTCTGTGCCCTACAACCCGTGAAAGGCGATCGCGGACGCGGTTTTTAAAAATGACTCGAAACGCTGATTTAAGTACGAATGCAGTCTAAGGATAAGACTTAGTGGATTTTTTAGAAGCATCAAAGAAATTGTATGGAATCGCTAGGATGCAAAACTACTCTGCAAATGTGCTCCAAAATTCAGTGATCGTATGTATAAAAAGCGGTGGAGAAATGCCAATAAAAATCATAAAGAATCCAGTGAACATAGGAGTTGGGCTTGAAACTGTTGGCATGCTATTTATGCAGGAATTATTCGAGAAATTAAAAACTAAGGGGGAGTAGTGAAAGTGCAAGTCCGTAGAGCATGGAACCGATTGCCACATAAACTCACTGATACTGCACACCACAGGGCAAGTAGTAACTAGAAAGCATATTGGTACTGGTTGTTTTATTGAAACAACATATTTCCTGAAGAAATGCTTGCAAGAAGTTAGCCATCAAGCACCACCTCTACGTCCATGCGAACGCCATGATTTGCAGTAAGCGAAAATGATTGTCGCAATGAAAGGGACTTATACGAATTGAAATAAACCGAAGGAGAATAAAGGAAACCGACCTGGTACGAAGCTGCGCTTGTGGAAGTGGCATGTTCTGCATTAACTCGAACTTATCATTTCCCATTAGATATTTGGTACGTTCCATATGGTCGACATGTGTACGTAACAATGCATTGTACCTGGAAATCAATTCAAATGAACACGACAGTCACCAGAACAGACAATGAAATGCAAAACAGTTGGTGGGCGCAGTCCGGCCGTGGAGAGGGGGGGGGGGAGAGTTTTGCACTTTAGGCATTGTTCACACTCTGCGGTCCAGCGTTTCTCTGAAACGCGGCGGTTCGGCGAAAAGCTTTCGATACATATCGACTGGCGGTTGGGCGAAGAGCCTGGCGGTTGGGCGAAAGGTTTGTTGTTTTCAGGAAATTTCCCAAATGCAACACAGGTATTGTTCAGGACGTCCAAGTGGTGGTACTGCGCGCCAGCTTGCACAGGACTTCCTAGTTGGCTGATTTGTCACGAACCCATGTGAAGCTGGTACGAGTGCTGCGCGAGTGATATCTGCAATGTTTTCACAGTCGTCCGCGTCTCAACTCTAACATAGGGAACAGCACCGACACGACCCCTCCCCTCCCCTAAACCCATTGGGCGGAGGGTGAATAGTGAAAAAATTTGTGTATTTAAATTTATTTATATAATTGAATCTACACCGAGCGCGTGCTGGCCATAGATGCCCAAAACTTTTGAAATACGGCAAGTGGCCACAGGGTGAAGAAAATTGAAAAATCTACAACATGTCCCAACTAATCAAGTACCACCCCTCCCAACAACTAAAATACAGTCCAAGTTCCCGACGAGAAAACATAACCGCGCCACTATTTGCCTTTCATTTCGTAAAAACTTCATCCATGTCTATCTGCATACCAAATCTGACCTCGATTCTCTTACAACATTTGTTCCCAGTAATTTACACAGTCGATGAATGGCTTAGTGTCCGGGGAATGCGCTTATGATGAATGAAATGCGCCATTCAAAGCGGGTAAAAACAAGGCATACAGACAATAAAGCAAAAATCCTCGATGATTACAAACCTTTCATGCAAACGATCGAATTCAGCTTTCTGGTCAGCTTCGCGTTCCTCGAGCCGTGACGCTGAAAGAACAAACATGACATACCTGAATATCAGTTCTCCGAAATTCCATCGAAATTCTGTTGCGGTTTGCAAAAAAAAATTGCGAATAAAGAACGCAAACAAGAAAAGAGAAAGATGAAATCACACACCATGGTCAGAAGCATTCTTGGCTTTCAGTTCTAGCATTCTCATGATTGATTCAAGAGATTCAATTTTCGCCTCCAACTCTTTGTTCTGACCGATGAGGTTGTCTTCAATTTCCATGTACTTCTGTAATGAGCAAAATATATATGTGCCTTATTAGCACCTTTTGGTAGTTTCCGAGCCGAGATCACGAAGACATCCTGAAAACCACAGAGTTCACCTGTTCAGCCTGTCTTCGCAACTGTTTTTCCCTTTCATATTGCGTGACGAGCTGTTCGTTATCTTCTTTGAGCATTTCCTGATCAACTGCTGCCTCTTCACGTTCCAGAAATGCAAGATCTAGTGCCTCTAGCACGTTCACAACCAGCGGCATTAAGGTCTGCAACAATTAATTTGATTACCATGCAATAGTTCTGACCTGAATATCACATAACGTGAAAGAGCACCGGAAAGTTTCTCGCAAAGGAGGTCTGAAGACTCGAAAAAGACCAAAGTTTGGAATTT
>MU913384.1:17749-35113 GCA_036418165.1 Cooperia oncophora | reverse complement strand
TTAATTGTGTAAACGATCTACCACTGTGAACAAGTTGATGTTGGACGTTTGAAAATTAGGGAATAAGTCCCACAGGCAGCCGCTCCCCAAGTGAGCCCTTCATGCGATGCACATTTACGAGGTCCGAATTTCCCAATTTGCTTGGGTCATACATATCACAGGTCTTGAGCTTTTTCTGTGAGTCCGAAAACTCACCCTTGTGTCGACCCAGCACTCCATTTCAATGGAATAAAAATCAGCAGAAACCAAGAAAAAGGCAGGAAGTCAATTATAGAGCAGAAGGTTGTCGAACACCATAGAACCCACTGGAAATGATTTACACTTGTCATATAAAAGATTGAACATCGTGTAAAGAAAGAAAGACCCATCACTTATGAGCCTATTTTCAACCGTAACTTGACCAAATATGTCGCTCCACATCGACACAAGTCTGTGCTGTGAAGGCAGTTGGCATGATGGTTTCCTGCTTAGCCTAAAATGCTAGTAGGGCACTGTATAGAGGGGAAATGGCGAAAGAACGGAGTGGAAAAAATACTGCGAAGAGAAGCCTCCGTTCTCAGTGTCTTGAAAGTCGATTTCGGAAGAGTTTCCCATAGGCATCTTGTTAATCACGGCTACGGAAGAGATGCGGGACCCCCTCTTATATGTGCCGTATCCCATCTACCGCTAGTCGCCAGAGTGTTGCAATGGTCACGAGAGAAGAGTCAACGTCCGACGAATAGCAGTGGTGCGCGTTTGGTTCTGGTGCGATGCCTCAATTCTACTTGAACGCTGGAATCCCGGAGTTAGAACTCTACTCATTATTTTGCTATGAAGATTTTTACCTACTTGATTAAGGTCTCGGAAGTAAAGCAGAAGCCGGACAAACACATTTCCCTTGTCTGGAAGCACTTGCGATCCTGCCAGTATTGTTGGGGTGAGTGATTGCTTGAATGCCATAAAAATGTTTGCATGGAAAGATCAGAAGATCTTTTTGAATTCGCAGCTGCTCTTTTTCTCATCATACGTGGTCTGCGTATTCTATAACATGGAACAACCGTGATTTAGGGAATTTGTTAACAGATCCAAAGTACTTGGAATATCACGAGCTCCTGCGGCACTGGTTGGACTGTCATAGTGATTGTTGCTACCTTTGCAGAGGATTGATGGTTCCTTTTGAACTGGATTCGAAGTGTAGGTTTTGTATTTCCGTCGAAGTTTCTAGGTTTTGACGGAGCTGGAATTTTGAAAATTTTCGTCATTCATCACTTCTGCGCATTTTTTTGTTGTGCTTTTCAAAAGCGGATACTTTAACGTCTTCAGCCGATCCACCAACTATGCTTCGGTGGCTCTACTTGCACAGACTTAACGGCCAAAGAAACTCGCCACAACCCGAACCCTTGCAGTAGAAATAGTCGTCAGCAGTCGGAGCAGTTTAAAAGCATCAGCGGCTCTACCAGTGGTCATTTGCTTTCTAAATCGACCAATAAGGCTGCTTTCAAACTTTGCAACAGTGCCCATCAGCGGCTCGCGCTAAGTTAGCGACTAGGAAATTCTAGATATCGATCTAGCCAACGGCATCGTGCAGCAGCGTCTACCAGCGTCCACCACCCTCCGCCAACAACCATCAGCGTCTCGAGGGACCAGGAAAGTGTGCATATCGATTTAGCGTCTACCAGCGTCCAGCAGTGTCCGGCAGCGTTCAGGAATACGGATGTGTAGTAGTTCGGTGCGGTTGCACACGACACAATTTCATGACGCCTAATTCAACCGTCCCCTCCCTACCACTTCTCCTACTTCACAGTCTGCTACCCTCCTCCCCCCCCTATTTCTTCATACTCTCTACTACTGGTCGCTGACGGACGTTAGTGTATGTTGGATGACACTGATAGACGCTACTCACGAGCATTATTGTAGAGCAAGGCAACCACCACAGATAAGCTCATTCCGCTCCTCCTCGCATACTACCCCCCCCCCACATCCGACATAGCGACGTTATACTATGCATCTTGTTTACCCTGTCCCGGAAGAGTTCCACAAAAAACTGAGGGTAGAAGAGAGGAGAAAAGGATTACAACCAACACATATCTTCACAACTCAATAGAGCTTGCTTTGCTTCAGGTTACTTTCGTCTCAAGAAGGTTATGGGCTATTCTAGCGGAGATAAGACTAAGAATAAGAATGGAGGCATACTATTTTTTTACAGAATCAAACGACAATTCAAAGCTCCAGATTCGCAGGTGAGAACTGATTCTAGCGAGAACTTGCATCAGAATTTGTGGCTGATCTTCACAAAACATGCCCCATGTCTTTTCAGCAAACCATCCTCAACCTGTTACAATGTGTAACCCCTGTGAAACAGCGTTCAGATTTCACAGTAAGGCAGAGTTTGGGTCGCGCTTCGTCTTGATCGATACGCACGCTTTCAACTGCGTCGATCGCGTCGCACGCGCAACCGAAGCACCAATCGCGAAGTCTGAATGCCTAACGTGCGCCGACAGGCTCCCTGCAACGCAGCCGCAGAAGGGTATCGATCGACACCAGCGCAACGTGTGGATGATGAAATAATCGACAACGACGACCGCTCCACATCCTCTTCTGTGCATGCAGAAGGACCGCTCCCACTCTTCACTCAGTGTTTGGACTGAGGAACGGCTCTGATACGGCTCCGCCCTTTGGTGTGGTTTGCAGTTGATCATGCCGGTCCTGAAATCCAGACCTCAGCCAGTTAATGTAGTTTTAAGGGGGGAAATAGGAAAAACCGGAGCGCTAACAACTTTTCACTAACTTACTAACAACTTTTCCATGTATTGTAATCATATACCTTGTATAGTCTTCAAAAACTGGGAGAGCGGCGTGAGCTCATTTCCCACCAGTCATGACTCACCCTATCTGGCAACGCTGGTCGAACCGAATGTTGGGAAACAGGCTGTCGCGTGGTTAAAACACACGTCACACTGGCCCAATCGGTTTTTGAAGGCAAGCGGCACGAGTAAACCCCAAGAGGTGTAGGATTAACACACTTAGCAGGACAGAATTTGGCGCCCCTGAGCAGGACTATGTGTGGCCTCTCTTAGAAAGGTACCCTTATAGCGTCCTATCAAGGCGCACCATACCGGCTCGGACTCTCACCGCGCCCGCCCTCCCACAAATGTCCGAGCTGTGCTGGTGCTTGTATCTTCACTTGCGGAGTACAATATGACGCGAAGAGGTTTACGAAATAGCTGCGGTGCTGCATGGATATATGAGTACATAGTACATGCAGTCGCGTCTGTGATTGGCACGATGCCAGCGCGGAAACTCGTCCGAAAATGCTTAGTGAATGGTGTAGAACAAAGTTTTTTGCAAGTTTTTGACCGCTTCGCTTCGCTTTTTCGTCATTTTCCCCATTATATAGCGTCCCTGGGTAAGACTGAGCAGCCTTATACCTTTGAAGCTTGTTGAATATGCATTATTATGTTTTAGTTCCGCCGTCACTACGAGCGCCCGAAAAAGCGTAGTTCGCCGAGCGGTCAACCAGGTAGCCGATGGAGTTTCCATTCAATTTTTCGCAGTTCCACTCACATTTTGAAGAAGAGAACATATTTAGACAAGAGTTTGCAACCCACTGCGATGGAACTTCCGCGTTCGATGTCAGATCGGATGCAATTAAAACATATCGCTGAGGTCACCCCTGTTCTTTTACTGAATTACCTTTCACGGACTTCTATCCATAATCATTTTTCAGGCGATAGAGGAGTTTATTCAGGTAACAGCTAGCGAGTGCCAGCCTCCACACGACGACTACCACCCTCCGCAAGGTACGTGAATAATGGTGAAATCGCAGATCGTATGGCGTAATCACATTGCCATTGACTAATGACGATGCTACGTGACGCATCCTCAATACGGTCCACGGACAACCAAAACAGTCCCTTTGATTACGTCAACTTTCTGTTTTCTCAGCGCTCTCTTGCCTGAATTCCGATTTATGGTCACTTTGACCTTTCACATTCCAACTTTTCGCGCAAAGTATGGTGCTCATCATTGCAGACCGGTGGGGCGGGTGAGCCGCGCCGCGTGTGACTCGGCTGTGACGCGACTGTCATCGCTGCCGCGTCACAGCCGAGTCACACGCAGCGCGGCTCACCCGCCCCACCGGTCTGCAATGATGAGGACTGTAAGTGGCTCCTCCCCTCGAAAAAACTCATCTCCTGGCTCGCATCGTGTTTTTTGTACCTCACGATGCCTTGGCAGTAGCAGTCCCTTATTGCTCTGCGCTCTGGCCTATCGTGGCAGGACCCCCACCAAAAGTTTTAGTTGTTACATTACCCTTCCAGAACTAAAGGGCATGGATACGGCCTCATGAAAAAGCAAGAGCCCTGAAGCTAAGGGTGACCGCGTCATATGGGCGATACAACACGAAAATCCATCAGTTTAGTGATCCGGACGAGTTAACCGGCTTAGATGACACATAACATGACCTGTCATGAAAGCTGTGTGGCAATGTGGTTGTGACTATAAAACATGACCGCCTTCGTTTATGATTTATACACCGCTACTATTCCAATTTGATGTATCTCGGCTTCTCTGTGCACTCATTTGAACTTTTGTTCAGAGTTGTGAATGAAAAAAATTTCCAGGATATGATGCTAGGAAGGCATATTGTGATTCTCAAAATCGTCCAAGTTCTTCTGAGGTGCGAGAACCTTTTCCTGGCATGATTTTTAGTGCCTTGATCTTCTAAAATCGGGCCAGTTTTTTAACGATTTTTTTCTCAGAAGGATAATTTGGCTGAAAATTTTCACACAAGATTATTTTGCCCTCCTGAACACAAATATCACATCTGCTTCGCCCTAAGCAAAACCCTGTAAATCACCAGACTGGCTGTACTTTTCCAAGAGCAGTGTGATCCGCTGTTCGTGAATATCACATCTATATGGGTGTTAAAGGCACATTCCGCGATAAAATAAGGCTATGACCTCTCAAATGTGTCGGACGATCCGGAAGGCGATTTTTGAGGCTGCGCTACTTTCAAAATGTGAAAAACGGCAAGAACTCCGCTAGAAGCTGACTAATTAGGCCCATGGACACCCCTTAGGCCCATGCCGACCCTCACCGGCTGCTAGCTACTAGCTAGTAGCCACTATGTTATCTTTCTCTATAACATTTCGGACTGCTTTTTCTGCTGCTTTTCTCCGCTAATCAGATACTTAGCACTTTTTTGTGCCTATTTGAGTTCCGTTTCCCGCAATTTGCGGTCGCGAACTGTGCCTTTAAGGGAGCCAAGGATAGGAGAAATGGTCACTCGTTACAGAGTCACTGTTGCAGGCAGTAAGAATCGGCTGCCTTCTCTCAAGATGCTTCTATAACTGCCCTTGCACATCCCTCTGGTAAGAAACAGCCTGGATCTCGCTCTACACGTGCCGAGATCAGAATATGCTTGTTGTGCCGTCGCCTGTAACACGGGTGTCAGACGGTCTTGGCATCAACGGACGTGATATCCGTAAAAGGCGGTAATAGTAACCCTGGAAACAAGTTTTGAGCCAACCGTAACCTAAGGCACTTGTTCCAGTGCTTGTAGCGTGAGGGCGTGTCAGGCGAGTGTGATACTTGTGTTCAGGAGGTCAAATACCCCCGAAGACAAACTTTCAGCCAACCTCGGCGAAGGAAGTCGGTGAGAAAGCTGGTCTGATTTTGGAATATCGGGGTAGTAATGATAAACCGTGTATCTTTTCTTTTTTTCGCGTATACTTATACACATGTCTCTCCCTCTGTTTAGGAGGAATATGCCCCAGTTAAGGTTAAGAAGGAACCTATCGACTTCCCTATTAAGCGGGAACCAATCGATTATTAGGTAACCAAATAGATACTTTGGCTTAACTTTTTTTCTAGTGAAGATTACTCTGTTTCAGGTGACCAACAACGAATCTATTTGCGGATTGTCGACGACTTTTTTGAATTTTGTTAATTCTGGTAGAGATACTCTTCAAAAAACCTTTCTCTCTAGTTTGTGTGCTTTTCTGTCTTCAATTTCTTCTAGACTTTCTTCTCCATGATAGTGTGTTTTATCAAAACCAGCATTACTCGACCACTACACTGATTGCGAAGCTGTTTGAAGCCGTAGAAGAAGAGCATACCTGGAAAGGATTTATCCTGTAATCAGAGCTCTTTTGAGTTCTTGCCTGATGATACACAGTCATATCGGTATCATTGTACGGTTATTGCCGCCAGGCTTTTGCTTGCTCATAGCAGTATTTCTCGAATATATCACTTTAATTAATTTGTTTGAATGTTTGTAATTTGCGTTTATGTTGATGAAGATGTTGTAGTAGGGTGTTACGCAGAGAACAATACAGTAGAAAGGGTCTATGCCTTCAAAAAGGTGACCATCGAGCGCGCCGCGGCCATAATTCCCACCCTTGACAGGCTTCCGCATACCGTATACTGCTCCCAACAACTCGCCCACCAGTCGCTTGGTTAACGGGAGTGGGTGAGCGCCTCCAGCTGGAGCGGTGGTACTGTAGGAAGTACTGTAGAGCACCTAGCATCTCCTGAGACCTGCCTGCGGCATGACCTCACTTAATTGCTGCGCTAATTGCTGACCTCTCACTGGCTGCTCAACGAAACGAGATAAATCGAATGGAATCACTAGTAGTAGGAACTGATACGTGAAGATTAGTAGTTTCTCAATTCCATAAATATTAGAATGATTATAAATGCTCAGGTTGAAAAAAAGCCCTGTCGAATTTCTCAGATATTTGTTTGTTAGGTGCACATCTTACGACCTTCCAAGGGCAAAGTAATTCTGAGAGAATGAATTTGCACACCCTTTTTTTCGCACAGCCTCTCTATTAACCTTGCTAAGCTCACAACCAATTCAAAGGTTATCTGAAAAGATATTTATATAGCTGGATGAGAACAACATCAACGCATGTGTCGTTGCCTCCGAGTTACTACTACAACGGGTTCAATCAAGACACCTTGATCCTCACAACAGTTTTGTCCAAGCAGTCACACCTGCTTATTTCCTGACATCTACCCCATTTCAGACAGAGCACTCCTTAAAAATACTCATTGGTGTTGCTGATTTTAGTTCGAAGAATGTTATCAGAACAGGCCCACTCAGGATTAGAAGGGAGATTTTTGCAGAAGAATGGCTAGATACGTAAGCCAGTGAAACTATAATTTTTGGGATATTAAGTAGTGTATTTCTATTGTATCGTTGTGAGCTTGAGTAATCAGTGAAGCTATACAACTTTTGGGATGTTAAGTAGTGTATTTTGTTTGTTTCGTCGTGAGTTTGATGAAAGTATAGTGAAATATTTCTGGGAGACGTGCAACAGAATCGTCCGGGGCAGCGCCCGCGGCACGCGGCGCGTCGCGCGGCGAATGACTCAGCAGCTCACTTGCGTGCATTTGCTAGCCGATAGCTTTGCGATGACTGCAAATGGAGCTGAAGCAAATTATATACTACAGCGTGCATGACATTTAGCAGGTTTCATCAATGATTGAAAATCTAATGATGTTTTTCTTGATAGTACACAATTGTTTGGCGGTTCCATAAACGCAACTTCAGGAAATAAACAGATACAAAAGAAATCAGATAAGGCCGTGATTCTCCCTATGTTTATGTGGTTCACATGATTTGCGCAGTCGCCAGCATATAATAGACGGATGGCCAAGTTTTTCTGTGAGCTGCTGTAAAAGATGACAAACCAGAGCAAATGTTAAAGACCCCAATGAATTGCTCTATTGAACTTTTTCATACTCTAACTGAAAACTTAACCGTAACTGAACACAAGACTCGATCCTGGGTGATATCAATATTTACCTTCCCTTCAATAACCCTATTCAAACCGCCAGAAGCACGCTTCGTCTTCTCGCCGCAAGTATGTCGCAGGCCACGCCCACCAGCTGCACCGGACGATTCTGTTGCTACACACCCAATATTTCTTTGCCTTTGGAAGGTCGTGAGATGTGCGGGTGCAGCTAGCAGCACAAATTCTGAATTTCCGACGAAGTTTGTTCTCAAGTAAATGTTTATCCTGATTCTATTATTTATGGAATTGGGAAAATTACCAATGTTCACGTATCAGCTCCTACTACTAGTTAACTTCCATTCGATTTATCTTCGAATGATAGGCCAGTTCAGCAATTAAGTGAGGTCGTGCCGCAGGCAGGCCTCACAAGATGCTAGGTGCTCTACAGTACCTCCTATAGTATCACCGCTCCAGCTAAAGAGCGCCACTCAACGTGAGTGATGGCTTACTTGGTTGCGCTTAGTAACCGTATTTGGAAGTTCGGCCAGTTTGCGTGAGGGTGAAAGACCATCTGGAGGGCACGAATAGGTCGCGCATGTCAACTGATTCGGAGTCTCATAAAAATTCTGTATTATGTATCAGCTGTACTCCCGTTGTTGTCGATTTGCTCGAGCGAGCATTAGTAACGTCTCCATTCACCCCTGCTGCGTTCTAGAGTTGCTCTATGGATCTTCTGTGCTCGACGAACCCGATGAAGTTCATACCATTCGGAGTTCTGAACTCTGACCATCGCTTAGGCGGTCGTCCAGATGTTCATTGGCATCCCGAATGATGTCGGAAACCGCTCTACTCTGGCGATTAAACGCATGACACGGCCGGCCCCACGCCTTGGCGACCGCGGCTGCCTCCCTAGTCTTCTATCGTCGACCTAGTGCAGATCTCCGAATCCTCCGTGTCGGGTGTAGGCGTGGCGTGTAGTAGCTAACTCTTTCGATGGCGTGCTAAATAACACCAACCAATGCTCACCCTGCTTTCGTAGATCGAAGTTCCAGGAACGGTGGTTAGGACAGGAAGCTCCGCAGAATCGGAGAGCTGTGCACGGGTGTTCGTTCTTGGTCTCCTTCGCTAATCGATGTTCGTGAACCTCCCCAATACTACTCCTGCTCAGCTCTGATGCTAACGAGAGCTGAGCAGGAGGAAGCGAGCATAAGTGGTTCATCGTCTTGATTTCCCGACCCAGGTTAAACATACCTAGAACCGTTTTATTGGCCCGACGTTTCGACCTTCTCGTCTTCTTCAGAGGCCTGAAAATGGCTCGAAGCTTTCAATTTGTCACCTACCCGATCAAGCGCCTTCCCCACTCTAGCGTTTCCGACGTCGTGTTCCGAAACCCCCGAAGAACCCAGCAATAACCGCGCTCAACTCACCGAGGTTGCTCACCAGTGCGGAGCCGTAGCTCAGCGCTATTGTCAGTGAATGTAAGTAAGCAAGCGATGAGTCTCACTAGAGTCTCATCGTGTCACATAAGCCAAAATTGTCATTGTGCACGTCGCCCTTACTGTAGCTCGCACTCTGATACAAACGGCAAGAACTCATTAGTAATTGACGGACATTCGTTTCGGCCGTTCATCCTTGGTTTTCTCGCAAAGATCCAAACATAGCATATCCCAGGCATCCTGAAGAAATCTCTTGTCTGCGTACCGGTCCCCGGTATAGTACAGCTCACATCAAAGTCATTCCCGTTATGCTCCTCAATCTTATGCTTGCCAAGAGGAGTTGTCATCATATCACGCCTCTTCCCAGCTAGGTGTTCCTTGACGCGAGTAGCTAAGTCCCTTCCTGTTTCCCCGATGTACGTGCTGTTACAAGCCCTGCATTCAAGTTGGTAAATTACCCCGGTTTTCTCACAATCTCCTACCCTTCCATATGGGCAAATAACGCAACCTGGTGTCATGCACTGCCTATCGTACAGTCTATTGCGGCTAATGTTGGCGTTTTTGTCGTTTGCTATTTGGGAATTGGCTCACCAAGACAGAACCATCATCGCTGCAACTGTGCTCTCACAATACTGCGGACTCGCGACGTAATTTCAGTTGCTCGATTGTCAATCTGAAATTTCAAATGGCAAAAGAAGAGTGCATAAGGGGTAGCTTTCCTTGGCGTTGCACTACATGTCCGAAGGCTGGGCATTCGCATGCTTAACCGATATGACTGATACGCGCATAACACATTCGGGTGAAAACATAAACGGGACTTCAGCTAGATCCGTCAAGGAACGCACCTAGCTGGAAGAGGCGTGATATGATGACAACTCCTCTTGGCAAGCATAAGATTGAGGAGCATAACGGGAATGACTTTGATGTGAGCTGTACTATACTCGGGTACGAGACAGAGATTTCTTCCAGGAAAGCCCTGGAATCGTTTTGGATCTTTGCGCGAGAATCAGGATAACGCAGGACTGAGTCGTCCGTCAATTCCTCTAATCGAGCCTTCTAATGCCGTTGTATCACGGTATGTCGACGAGCTAATCCATATAAATAAGAACGAGCGAACGGCACAATGACATTTTGGCTTATATGACACGATGAGACTCTAGTGAGACTCATTCGCTCTTACTTACATTACTGACACATAGCGTGAGCTAGGCTCCGCACGGTGGAACCTCGGTGAGTTGAGCGCGGTTATTGCTGGGTTCTTCGGGGGTTTCGGAACACGACGTCGGAAACGCTAGAGTGGGGGAGGCGCTTGATCGGGTAAGTGCAGCAGAATTGAAAGCTTCGAGCCATTTTCAGGCCTCTGAAGAAGACGAGAAGGTCGAAACGTCGGGCCAATAAAACGGTTCTATCTAAAAACCTCGTTTGGCAGAAATAACTAAACATTCGACATCATGCCGAGGTTACAAGAAGGGAGAACTTGGAGAATACCTAGAGCATTCAGAGATGTTCGTTCCGTTGAGGGAGAATGAGGTATTCGTTCCTTTCCTCATTTACATATTCTTCATCGAACGGATTTTTCCACACGCTGCGCTGTGATACAGCTAGAAATCAGTCCAGATTGCTTCTGCTTGCTCGAATAATCCGTGGTTTACCCCCGAATGAGGCGTCACGCACCATACACCGGAGATGGTGCAGTTGCCGGCCGTCGATCTTCACTCTCCATGTCATCTCATCTCATCCAGTTGATGATGGCGTTCTCGAGAGAGGCGCTGAAGAGCTTGGGCGAGATGGTGTCGCCCTGTCGGACCCCTCTCTTCACGTCGATGATGATCTCCTTGTAGAATGGTGAGATCCTGGTCGTGAAGTTGCTGTAGAGCTCACGGACATGCTGGTTGCCCAGGACATCGATAAACGTTTCTCCCTCAACAAAGATGATTAACGTGAGACGTGACTGACTCTGTACTCTCGCGATACTTCGATGAGCTTCGTTACCGTGTGGATGTGATCGATCGTGCTGAATCTTCGAAACCCTGCTTGCTCGCATGGCTGTCCTTCGTCTAGTGTTCTGCCAATCCTGTTCAGGATGACTCGTGTGAAGAGTTTGTAGACTACAGACAGCAGGCAAGATTGGGCGATACCTTCATGTACAGCAACACGGTCGTGGTGGTTTCCTACAAGGTGAGTACCTGTCGGAATGCAAGGTACCCACCTTGTAGGAAAGCTCTGATTACTAGGCGCAGTCGTGAAGATGTGCAACAAGCCATTCGTATTCCTCGTCGATGTTGTCGATGACAGAATCCTCCCAGAGCCCAGCGAGAGAAGTGAAGTGATCTCAATCGATGAGGTCGAGTGGGATCGTTTGTTGAACTTAGCGGCTCTCTCTGCCCGCATGGAAAATCGCAAAATCGCGCAAAAGTGGTCCGATACCGTGTAGAACTTAGGAACAACAGCGACATCGGTCAGGCAAACCTTCGATTGAAGATGATGTGGTCGATCTCATTATGGAATTGTCCACCAGGAGACTCCCATGTCCAGCGTAGAGAGTAGGGCTTCTGGAACTGCGAGTTACCATGGATGGTATGGGTCGACATGATAAACTCAGCCTTTCACCCTGCTCATTCCACTCCATTCCGTGAGTTCCGATGTGAAGTTCTTCAGCCGTTCTTCTTGGTCCGATCTTAGCGTTGAAATCACCGACGATGACCTTGAAGAAGGTATGATCTTCCTTGTAGAACTTCTCCAATTCCATATAGAACGCTTCGAGCTCATCCTCGTCGTAGCTTGATGTTGGTGCGTAGGCGACGAGTCAAAGCCGCAGTTGAACCACAGCTTCTCAATCGCATTCGGGTTGTGTGATTTTCGTAGGAACCCATTTCATGCCTAAGTGCGCGTTAACGAAGACCATCAGCGCCTTTGCTGTCGCACATTCCGAGGAACAGCTCAGCTCTTCTCCTGTACCGACACGGCGTGTAGCGGGGTTGCCTCCTCGTCTCGGTCAGTCCGATGACGTCGTACTTGATCTTCCTGGCTTGCAACATCAGATCTTCGATGTGAGCTTCCGATGCAAGCGTCCGTGCGTTGAAAGTACAGATCGTCATCCTAGTCCTGGGCGACTTAAATCTCCGTTGGCCCTGTGATTCTTGCAGCCTCGTCCGAGCGGTCCCAGCCAACGTCGCCCTGTCGGTGGTTCCCTCAGGTTCAGGGGAATGAGGCCCATATCCAATACCGTTCCCAGCATATGAATTGACCACACGTAGCTTGCAAGGCTCTGACGTGGCACCCTCCCCCCCACTTTGGTACGGTGTTCCAATGACAAATGTCCATCTAAAGTTTGGAAGTTTTGATATGCTCTCGAAAAAAATGTTGGGGTAGTCATGAGTGAAGAGCGGCGGCTACCAGTAGTCCTGAGCCTATATTATCATCGGTGGCTGGCCTTGGATTAGTTGCTTCTAGCAGAGGGGGGGAGGGGGGGGGAATGAAGCGCTGACCTATTGGCCATACTAGAAGCCTTTTTAGCCTTGTTCCTGAAAGAAGCGAAGGAGACCGGCCATCAAAGACTTCATCCCGCGACCACTTACCTGTAAGTAGGGCTCACTAACTGCTGAGCTTTAGAGCCGCAATTACACTTCTTATCCCTGAGACGGAGTAGGCGTGGCTTTTGAGCATGGCATAGGACGGGTTTCTCGTGGGATACTTCAATTTGAAACAACTGCTATCTTGTTCTGTGTTAGATGTAGACATGATTACGACTGCTCCAAAATGACAATATCTCACGAAAACCTGGGCCGCCGCCATTTTAAAATCAAGTACGCAGCCACGCCTACCCGATCTCAGAGATTTTCGAGTATACACATTACACCTCCGTGTTAATGAAGGTGTTACTCTTGCACGACCCAGTGCAAGAGGAGTGCAAGAAAAAGTCTTTGTAACTCCGTTCACAAACAGTTGTAGCGCTGCAACTTCGCGCTACAGCTGTACCAGTCCCCAGCTTCCCTTTATGTTCTTTCTTCCGGTATTCAATCCCTTTTTCACTGTTTCTCATTTCTACCTGATTCTTAGCTCCTCTTTTTCACTTTAACATTGAATTTAAACAGAACAAAATTTAAACAGAACATTGAACAGAACGAAAACAATTTCGTAATCGGGATCAATTGATGCACCACTGCAAGACATAAAACATCAATAGCAACCCTGAGACTGAATAATTAAAGTCGAAAACGGTATACAAAATCATTATCACAGTGTCCTGTATCAAAAACTACATTAAAATTCAATGTTAAAGTGAAAAAGAGGAGCTAAGAATCAGGTAGAAATGAGAAACAGTGAAAAAGGGATTGAATACCGGAAGAAAGAACATAAAGGGAAGCTGGGTCTGGTACATTTGGAGTGCGACAACTGTAGCACTACAAGTTCGAAGGCTGCCTAAGCAAAGGAAGAACCACTACCCAGGAGACAGAGCGCCGACGAGCACAAATGCCACGCCGTCGCGTTTTCCTTCCACCCTTCCCTCACACTTATCTCCCTTAGCACCATAGTAATTGAGATTCATGCTTTATGGCGGGCGGGGGGGGGGGGAGAGAATAAACTTACTGTGGCTATAAGATTTCAGCCAGTTTGAGTATGCAGTATTTGGCCCCGGCACCAGTGCTGCGTGCGCCAGACAGTTTCGTAACAAACGTATGTGGTATTCTTGTTCACAAATTGACAAATTTTAGGTCCAATCTATCCTTGAAGATTGAAACGGCTGAGAGTCTATCCTGATTTCTACGGTGTGGGCACAAAAGGGGGTGAGCTCGACCAAATTTAATTTTTTCGAAATTTTGGGGTTGTAATAGATGAACAGTGCCGGATAACTATACGTTATAGTGTATAACAAAACCACAGGTCTAGATGAGTGTCAGGGCTCAAGTGAGGTGAAGGGACAATTATTGCAGTAATTTCTCGCCCACATGTGTGAAATACCTAATACGGGCATGCAATGTCAGTCTTCAGGTACACAATGAATAGTTCCAATTAGAGGTCAGGACTGTCACTTCATTAGATTTATTGGTAGATCACTCAACAGGGTGGTTCGATTACGAGTAAGGAGGTTCCCTACCGTAATACCATCGTTGCGGTGGTCCTATGACGAAATATCGCACATTAGATTTTCAGCACCGCCAACCCTGGCGTCGTTCCGTGATCTTCTCACTTTTGTTGCAATGATGAATGTTCTGTATGGGTTTGTTTTATAAAAATGATTTCTATACACTACTTTACTATTAATGAGCTGATCTTATGCCATTTTCATCAGTCTTTCTCTGCTTGTGGTTTGCAACATGGGATTTGATGTCCTTCTCCCATTTCGGCCTTTTCTGGCAGGTCGTATTGGTAATCAAATCAACTAAGTAAACACATAATTCCGAGCAAATTTCAGATTTCCCCGAATGTGTTCGCGCTTGTATGAGTTTCTTCAAAAAAAAACTGCTGAAACTCCTTCAAACAGGAGAACGTGGAGAATACAAAACATTACATACAAAACATTACTGGCATACAATCAGCGATCGTACTCAAAGATGACCTACTTTGAGCCGACTGATTCCTATTTCCTTCTAGAGGCGCCCTGATAATCCTTATTTCGCAATCTATTGATTCAAATGTTTTCGAGGAAATAAGATAGTGGCCAGGACCAGGCCACGCCCGTACACAACTCTTCTGCGCTCTCTCACCAAGACAGTGTTTAGGAAGGTTTCATGAAGGCCGACGGCCCTATCTAAGATGATTCCACATGTAGATCACGAATATAACCTTTACGCCATGTTAAACGTGAGTCTGAAGCTGGGCTTTTGTGGCACTAAACTGGGCCGTTAGGTTTGGGGCCCTACGTCTTTCCAGACAACACTAGCTATGCCTAAATCTGCATGAGACCTACCAAATTGTTAGCAATAGCGATGGTTTCTAGAATCTGTTGAATGGATTGTTTTCTGTATCTTTTTCTGTTTACGTTTCTCCTAGTGAGGTGGGTGCCCTGCTAAGTATTTCGGGAACCACTTCCACGCTCTCTCAGTGGTAGGGCGCAGAGACGCAGTGACGATATGCATCCGTCCTTTCCCATTTTCCTTGACGCCGTCGTTTTACGCGAGCGAAGCCGTGATATTTCAGCTCTCAATCCTACAGTGATGGTGTCGTTTTCGAAGCAGCGTGTGTCTACACCAATGGAGTCGCATTCGAAGGAGCGTGTGGATACACCAATGGTGTCGCATTCGAAGCAGCGTGTGGTGGAGAGCATTTTTCCACAAGACTTTGCTAAGTGGTTCGACAGGAAAAAGGACCTCCGTGACCAACTATATGATTTACTGCATACCCTAATGGCTCACGAACCATGCACGGTACGTCCACACACAATACACTTAGCTATTAACCATCTGAGACATAAGTTCCTTCTGACTTTTTCACAATAAAATCTTTGAGCGTCCACAAATTTCTATGAAATATGCCAAGACGCCTTCGCCGTCTTTAGCGATAAGTTCATGGGACAGATTTCAAGGTTCCATGAAAATTGTCTTGCATATTACTGTCATCCTGTACAGATGAAGGAGACATGTATCGACAGGTCCCGCAATCTGCAATTAGTGACTGCAACATATCTGTCGTCTATGCTCCTGTAACAGGCAGCCATCTTTTATAAGCCAAAGCCTCCATTTCAAACAAGCCGCTTCAGTTCGTTAAGAAGAACCACTTTTGACACTATTTACCAATTACTGCCCCACCCATCCGCAAGTGAGCTTTGACCGACTTTTTCCTCCATGGACAGATTTGGCTCAAATGTTGTCTCCTGGGTGTTTTGACCTCCAGAATACGAATATCACATTCGCTCAGCCCGAAACTTCCTGGCGCCCGCGCCACAGGATCCGTGATTTGACATATTTTGCGCCAGGGCCTGTGGCGCGGGCGTCGGGAAGTTTGGAGATACTGGAGATATGGTATAGATATTCGTGTTCAGGAGGTCAGACTACCCCTGGAACAAGTTTTCAGCGAATTTGGTGATTTAGGGTATTTTGGCGCCGGCGCCTGTGGCGCGGGCGCCAGGAGGTTTCGTGCCGAGCGGATGTGATATTCATGTTCAGGAGGTCAAACTACCAAGGAACAACTTTTTAGCCAAAAGTCGTTCAAAAACTGGCTAGATGTCGGATGGGGCAGTGTAGAGTATAGAGTAGGGTATGATGCCTCACTTCTTTGTGATTAAGGACATATACGACGGAACACGAGATGAGTGCATTAATCCGAGTTGCCTATGGACTGCCGGTCTCTGGAGGCACTTGAAAGGTTGTCTGTACTGTGATGGTGAGTTTTTGAACTTTTACAAGGTTGATTCCCCGAATTAGCGCAGCCAGGTTCTATACGGAGCAAACATTTCCCAAAACTGCAAAAAACGCTAAGCTACAGCAAACTTTTTCAAAATCAGGTTCAGAGATTAAATGATAGCCGTATACTGTAATTCCCCTCGTAGGGTAGATTCTCACCAATCTGTCTGCGCATCTATCCCTACCCTCGTCTCTCTGCTTCTGTCTCTCTGCATCTCTGTTCACCTACTCTCCCAAAATCACCCCCTTCCCTTCACGACATGTGCTGGGGGAGACAGGGAGATATCGATCATACCGTGCGCCGCACTATAATCACTCAGAGCATGCGTGGAAGGAGTATGGATGGAGAGCGGCGAGAGGCAGAGAGACGAGGGGCAGCAGTAGTGATAAGGTTACAAGGCATCTGTCAACCGGATGTTCTCTCGCTGCGAGGGTCCAGAGATGTTTTCTCATCGCATCTTCTGGTCAAGCATTTAGAGGAAAGGAAATAAGGAAGAGGGGTATCAGAAGGAAGGAAGAAAAAGAAGGAAGGAGGAAGGAAAGAGGAAGAAGAAGGAAGGCTTCGCGGTTGACAGATACCCGGAGACCTATAAAGATAACGGCAGAGAATGGTGTCCTACTGGACCATATCTCCCTTTCAGGAGAAGTGTAGCCTACGCCCCTGGGGTGCCCTCGCACATTTGATAACTAGGTGCGCTCGCAAACAGTGTATCTATTTCGTCACTCAAAAATGCATTATAAAGACACCAGAAACACCCGATCTTCAACCACTTGGATCTGCATGCCCTAGTCGCTTGGACAACATGGAGGATTAATTACTGCACTTCTGTTGCCTGGGGCATCGTGGGACAATATCGTGCATTC
>MU913383.1:23231-34587 GCA_036418165.1 Cooperia oncophora | reverse complement strand
GAGAGATCCAGAGGCTACCACGCGCAGTATTGCGACAAGGCTAGGGTGTAGCCATACAACAGCTCTAAACCGCCTTCAGGCCCTTGGCTACAGAAAAGTCCTCACGCGATGGATACCTCATGCTCTAACAGATGGCACGCGGTATGCCAGGTGAGCATCTGTCGATCCCTCCTTCTACACCGTAACCGAAGGAGGAGTTTCATGCGATAATTATGGCTGAATGAGTAAAGCTGGTCCTCTATGATCCACCTACGTCGTGCCATGTGGCTCCCTCGAGGAGAAGACCCGCCTACGCAACCCAGATCGAACCTGCACTCCAAGAAGGTCCTCCTCTGCTGCTTCTGGGATTCGAAGGGCATGCTGCACCACGAGCTGCTTCCGCAAGGGCATACGGTTTACCGCTACCGTTTACGCCGCCAACTCCAGAAACTCGCGCAAGCTCTTCGAGAAAAGCGGCCGAGACGAGCTTCGGTGCACCTCCTCCATGATAACGCCAGACCACATGTGGCTAAAGAGACCCACCGCCAAATTGAGGAGCTAGGCTGGGAGACCGTTCCCCATCCACCATATTCTCCAGACCTAGCCCCCTCCGACTACTACTTGTTCCGCTCCCTCAAGGCTTTCCTAGGTAAGAAAACCTTCAGCGAATTTGATGGCATCAATCGAGAAGTTGCCTACTTCTTCGACTCGCAGCCTCCTCAGTTCTGCGAGAAGCAGTGGATAGTGAGTGCGCCATTAGGTGGAGCACTGTAGTGGCTAACAATGGCGATTATATTATTGATTAGTTTTTATTTCATGTTGAGTTAGAAAATAAAAAAGAAAAAATCACAACAGTGACAGGACTTTCTTTCCAACCTATATTTTCCAGCAAGGGAGTTCTGAAAATGTTAGAAAAGGTGATAGTCGGTTGGCGAAAGGTCTGAAGAATATGGCGGTTGAGGTAGAACTTCAACCCCAATTCGTTCAATTTATGGATAGTGATTTGTGAAACGTGTGGGCGGGCGTTGTCATGCAAAGAATCGGACCCTTTCTTTTGATAAGTGTTGGCTGCATCTGACAAAATTTTCGGTACATTTCGTCGATTCCTTCACAGTAGGGTTCTGCTGTGATGGTTTGGCCTGGTGATAAAAAGTTATAGTGGATCACACCAGCCGATGACCACCAAGCCGTGACCAGAATCTTTTTTTTCGTGAGGGTTCGGCTTTGAAAATTACCTCGGTGGTTCGTCGAAATCCAACCACTGAACGTCTCCTTTTATCATACATGACCCATTTTTCACAGGTGCGTGACATGTCGGTCCCAAAAACAAGGTTCGTTTCCTGCGCGCAAAAGCAATGCTGAAGGCACCTCGAGACATGCCGATTCCTGCCGGTCACTCCGATTGTGGGGCACCCTAATTGTCGAGTTTTTTCACTTTCCCAGTGCGTTCCAGACCATCTGCAACAGAAAGATGAATTGCCAAGGCAACTCTTCTGCTAATCTCTTGAACGTTTGGATGGTCAGCCTCCGAAATCCCCCTAAATGGGGTTCATATTCAAGGCTGAAATCTCCAGAACGAAATTTGTTGAGCCATTGCCGCACAGTGCTTTCTCCAACACTATTGGGCCCCCACACCTGGTTAATTTGTTGAGCTGTTTCGATTGCGGATTGCCCCAATTTATAGTCGAAGCAAAGAAAATCCGATCCGAAGTGCTGCTTTTCACATAGCTTGAAATATCTTGAAACGAGGGGGTTATCAAGCCAATGGTGAAGCGCATTTATAAACATAGAGCGCGAAGAAATTCTGCTACAGGAGTAAATCTGGTACGGAAACAAGGCAGAATCGAGTTATCAGCAGTGAATGTACAAAAAATAGGTGCACAAAACGCTGAGAACTTTCCGGCCAACCTAATATTTCGGGATGGGGCACCCTAGTGTTGCAGTCTGCGAAATACAGCTCTATCGTAAAGTTCATTTTTGAGGTTTATACGTCTCAGAACTTTTACATAGAGGCGAATTTGTGTTGTTTACACATAACTTGAACCGATTTACGATCGCCTCAAAAATGGGAAATTAACATAGCTGATAGCGATTTCGTCGCGATTAATTTTTGCAACTTTTCACAATCTGATTTCAATTTTAGCTCGATCAACGACCCAGTTTTATCCCGATTTAAGGTGTACAGAATTCATGCCTCGGTCGTAGTTCTCTCCAAGACGAATTTCGTGGAGGTCGTCCAAAATCAGTTGTTGTTCCGGAAACCATTGATGCTGTGCGCAAACTAATATTGCAAGATCGTCATGTGACCTATCGTGAGATTGAGACAACCTTAGGCATTAGTGGGACCAGCATATATTCAATATTGCATGAACATTTGACTGTCAAAAAAATTTGTTCGCGTTGGATCCCAACCGCCGATCACTCTTCACCACGACAATGCGAGCTCTCACACATCGGCTCAAACAACTGCATTTTTGAGCACTCAAAACATCGATTTGATGAGTCATCCGCCATATAGTCCTGACTTGGCACCGAATGACTTCTTTTTATTCCGTAAAAAATAAAATGAGAGGTCAACGTTTTTCGACACCTGAAGAAGCGGTTGATGCGTTCAGAATGCATGTTTTGGAGATACCTCAATCAGAGTGGCAAAAGTGCTTCGACAATTGGTTCAAACGCATGCAAAAGTGTATAGATCTTAATGGGGAATATTTTGAAAAACAATAAAGCGATTTTCAATGATTAATATTTATTTTTGTTCTCTAATCCCGAAATATAAAAGGCAACCTACGTACAGTTTTGCAACGATGCCAGGAGGTATGCGCGCGTTAAATGGGAATGATCAACAACCGGAAAAAAATTCCCTCGCCGCTTGGAAAAAATTCTCTCAAGACCAAGTACGCCTCCTCCACAGACTAAGCACGACCCCCACCCGCTGGAATTCTTCCAACGACGCTGCTCCTGAGAGGAACTACCTCTTTTGTGGTTTGAAAGTGAGAGGCTACGTAGCTTGCCTTTTATATTTCGGGATTAGAGAAAAAAATATTAATCATTGAAAATCGCTTTATTGTTTTTCAAAATATTCCCCATTAAGATCTATACACTTTTGCATGCGTTTGAACCAATTGTCGAAGCACTTTTGCCACTCTGATTGAGGTATCTCCAAAACATGCATTCTGAACGCATCAACCGCTTCTTCAGGTGTCGAAAAACGTTGACCTCTCATTTTATTTTTTACGGAATAAAAAGAAGTCATTCGGTGCCAAGTCAGGACTATATGGCGGATGACTCATCAAATCGATGTTTTGAGTGCTCAAAAATGCAGTTGTTTGAGCCGATGTGTGAGAGCTCGCATTGTCGTGGTGAAGAGTGATCCGTCTTCGGCGGTTGGGATCCAACGCGAACAAATTTTTTGACAGTCAAATGTTCATGCAATATTGAATATATGCTGGTCCCACTAATGCCTAAGGTTGTCTCAATCTCACGATAGGTCACATGACGATCTTGCAATATTAGTTTGCGCACAGCATCAATGGTTTCCGGAACAACAACTGATTTTGGACGACCTCCACGAAATTCGTCTTGGAGTGAACTACGACCTCGGTTGAATTCACCATACCATCGATAAACACTGGTCCTTGATGGAGCTTCATCGCCAAAAATTGAATTAAGTTGTAAAAAATAATCGCACGAAAATGTTCACGATTTAATTCCATTTTTGACCGACCTAAATCGTTTAAGTTAGTGTAAACAACACAAATAGCGCTCATATGTCAAAACGTTCTGAGTACGTATAACCTCAAAAATGTCAAACTTTACGATAGAGCTGTCAGTTGCCAGATTGCAACACTAGGGTTGCCCAATCCCGAAATATAAAAGGCAGCCCTCGTAATAAAACTAGACGTCTCCAGTGAAGGTGAGACTCGGCCCTGAAGTCAGCTTCCAATCCCTTCATTCCATTTTAGAATAGCGTCTGTACAACCTGTACTGGTTGGTCGTCTGTTCCTCTTTTGCACCTTCTCGGAATATCTGTCAATTACGAGGCTTCCTTCATCTTCCTCTTTTTTACTCCTCCTTCCTTCTGGAGTTGTTTTACTTCGAATACTGCCGTTTAACGCCGCAGTGCGCGCTCTGGAAGTTATCACACCTCTTTTGTACGATCAGCACCTCAGTATCTGTTAGTCGTACGCTTGTACAATGTTCGAACCCAGAAAATCTTATTTCGGGAGTATTCGAATATTTTATAGTTTTTTCTCCTGTGGTGGCTGAATGCTACATATAGTGTAGTTCGCTGCGGACGGTTGGGCGTGTCAGTGCGGCTGCGTTGGCGCGGTGCCAAACTCGTTCTACACCAGTTGTTGAAGCGGGCAAGTGACAATACTGTATCATATCCTTCGTATTACTCGTCTTCTACCACTTTTTGTCGCATGCGCTCTTCAACAAGAAGGCAGAGAACGGCTTTGATAGGGTGACACACTCATACTGGCTGACACGCCCAACCGTCCGCAGAGAACTAGAGTGTATTCTCCCGTTTCTGAATATCTCAACTCGCATTCACAATCGCAGACCGAACTAAACCTTCTAATGAGTCAACCACATTCTTTCAGTTCAAACAAACTTTCTGCCAAAGTCGTTCAATTTTACCGGAATTAGGCCCCAACTCAACTGCAACTCAAACAGTATCTCCCGCTCACCTCGAAGTGAAGATCAAGAAGGAGCCACTGCACAAGTCAGCCTAGCAAATCAAGCTGGCGCTAGCTAGCCACCCTGGATCGATGGCACCCCGATGATCCTGGAGTGTCCGATTAGTGCATCAGGTCGTATGTGGCATCTCTAGCCACTGCACTATCTCCATACGGTAGAAGGTTCCCGAAAAGTTGCGCTAACTTTTATGAAGTTGCAAAAAGTTCGGACTGGAAGTGAGGTCGATCGCTCACTCGTGACGAGTACAAGGGGGCGTGACCAGCTGCATACGTGTGTCATTGTTGTTCGCTCTGACTGCCCCGAACGCTCGATCTTGTCCCGACCACGATGGGTCCAGATTGATGACCCACGTCCTGCGTTGGGAATGAGTTGGCGAGTTTTTTTTCTGAGCTCGTGCCTGGCACTCACGGTGATTAGGCGCTTCCTCATAGCTACATATACCACAGCTGTTTCCTGTGGGCTAAGGATATCAGCGCTCGTTCAGGAGCGCTCGACTAGCACGTTCACCTTTCGTGTGATAATTTCTTCCGTGTTTGAAATGCTCTCGATTGTTAAGATAACAGCGAGCGGTCACTAAAACAAGGCCAGCGTGTCCCGAGTGCAATTGCACGCAACACTCAAAACGTACGACTGTATCACTATGTGCGCTTTTCCCAGCTGATCGCCGTCTTCAGTCTTCTGCTTTATCGAGTGTAAGCGCTCTCAATATTGTTATTGGGAAGTCTGGTCTTATAATATTGGATTGAATCGTCTTTACTTCTGCCAAGTGAGGTGGTTAGATGGGTCTTTAGTTTGACAATAGATCTTTTTGCCTTCCTTAGGGATCTGATTGTGGCTCGGGCTTCATTAGCAAACTACTTGATCAAGCGCCTTGTCGTCTACCGCTTCCTATCATCACTGGGAAATCTGAGAATTCACGAAAATGAAAGTATAGCTACCGATTGATGCAGTTTTTCGCGTGAGCAGAGTCGACTGCTACACATACTTTTCGCGGACTCTGCTATTCTCCGATGACGCAGTATAAACGCGAACTGGCTCTGCACTCTAAGCTGTCCTAATACCTGATCTCGTAGAGTAGTTCCAGAATCTTGCGCGCATTTCATTTCCTCAACCATCTCTCGGATTATCGGGGAGGATGAAGTTTTACCCCTCGGAAATGTTTTCTCCTCTCTTTATGAATTCTCTATGTGCGCATCTCCATTTTGGTAGTCTTCTGTTGATGTTTTGAAGTTATTCATATTCGCATATTTTAAATTCCGTACGCATTAGGGACAAGAAATCGCAAGCATTTATAATGGCGATATAAACTTATTGAAGTGATGTACCTGGCGTTGCCATAATTGAATATAAAGAGGAGCGGACTTTTATTTCGGGGGGCTTAACGTTCCTGAAAGGTCTGAATCCGCTGTGTTACACTTCAAGGCACTTTGCGCGTTCAATAATGGTGATTTGTGCTGCTCAGACACTAGTGAAAGACGGTAAATAAACTAGAAGTCAAGGAGAACAGTGAAAATCTTAAAATGCCCCCAATATAGAACCCCATGCTAAGACGCCCTTCTACTTGGAAGACGAAGCAAGGGCGCGGTCGGACGAATTCTCACTTGTTGGTTCTAGCTCTTTCTTCTTGGTTCTTTTTCACCGTTCGAAATGGAGAGTTAGTAGCGAAAAACTGCACAGTCAGGCGGCACTCAGAAATGAAAGTGGGCGTTGCCGTGGTCAGTGGGCGGTGCCGTGGTTCCGTCGCGAGCGCGCTCCCACTTATTTTTGGTCTGCAAAATTAGAACACCCTGCATGCTCGCAGGCAGTACTACCATGTTGAAAGAAGGCGCCTGAACCTGTAAGCTCTCAGCGTGGCTGCGGAACCTGTGCTTCTTGTGCGAGAGGGGACGTCCACATGTCGAATGATCGTATAGTGCCCATTCAGTCCACTTTCCTCTCAGTTGCCTCAAATCCAGTATTGCTTTCTGAATTTTTATACGTTATTCATAGAATATCCAAGCTCATTGTCGTCAAATCACGTGAATGTCAGACTCTGCAAACAGCCTGGCGTGCGGCATTATCAGCAACAGTTTGTACCGCAGGATTCTCCGATAGATTTACTTGTAATCTGGGAGTATTGTTGCGGCTGGGTACAGTGCTCTACCTTTATCCTTGGAATTATCATGTTTGTCGATGTTTGATCCGAAATTTCAGTTATTCCAGGAGCATTGCTCCTATCGGTTCAAATCACGGCACGCTGAATCATTTCTTGATCTAAATACCTCATGATCCCTACAAACGGTCAGGGTAGGTTTCCCACCAATAGCATCGGACTGAGGGTGGCATCATCGGTGGAAAAAAGCCGCTTTGGATGCGCTCCAACCCACGTGAAATGCCCTGTCGTTTGCAGGGATTGTGACTATAACAAACCGTTGTTAGCCCTCCTCAGCTTTTCGTCCGTGTAGGTTCCGTCATCAGATATGGTCTAGTCCACTGGGACGAGATTGTCAGTAGGGATGATTGGCGCCGCGCCATAACCGTCCTTCACCAGTTGTTGAAGCGAATAAGCGACAAGATTGTATCATATTGTTTGTATCACTCGTTTACTACCAGCTGTTCTCGCGTACACGCCCTAGCAAGTGGCGGAGGTTGGGTTCGGCGCCGTGGCCATCTCGGTGCGTGACACGCCTCTTCCTCTGCAGTGAACTAGACTATATATCGATGATGTTATGAATTGTTCTTCTTCCCATGTTAATTTATAGTAGAGTCGAGAAAAAAATCGTGCGCCTCTCGAAAAGCTGAGGTGGTGAGAATCTGTCTTGGCCGTGCTATAAGCCACATATCCGTCACACGGTCTATTGTTTGCGGGGAGCACCACGTATGTAGTTCAAGAAACTACTCAGAGTGTTGTGATTGGAAGGAGATGTGAGCAGTCATCTTGAAAGACCCTCAGGTGTTGACCTTGTATTGTTCCGGCGTCTCTTTGATCAGGGTACAGAGTTGTTGTGGTGTGTGAAGACAGCACGACCCCCCCCCTGAAGAAAAACAATCCCAATACAGAGACCCGCTCACCTCTTCCCTTCTCTTTGTTACGTACCAACTTGCTAAGTTTGCTCAACTTAATATAACTTCTTACAGTTTTCCAAGAAATTTTCTATTTCCTCTCAAAAAATGTTTCATCCAGGGAGGGGAGAGGCAAATATACAGCGCACAACAACTGGGAAAAAACTCGCGATTGGAAAAAATTCCTATCAAGGCCAGATGCGATCCCCATTCCCGACATGTACACCCCCTGACGGCTCCCTGATGGGAATCTTCCGACAATGCTGCACCCTGTCCTTGATACTGTTATCGCTATGTTGCCCCTATTTGCTTGCGGTGCATATGATATGATTTCCCGCACCAGTAATGTAGCCATAGTGTTTGTTTGTTCAGTTGATCAGTGTAGTGAATGACCCGTCACCGTCCGATTTTACGACGTCAGCGACAAAGTTGCGATGGCGATCTCCCGTACCTTCCTGATGAAGTGATCGCTCACATCATTTCAACCGTTTCTCCAACTGAGGTATGTTTTCATTTACCATTACGTTTCTGCATAGAAATACTCTATTACACTGTTGATACGTGATTTGCTCGCAATGCTGGGCAAAGTTCGCTCATGGGCTGAGAACAGGTTTATATTGAGATAGCAGGTCCAGGGACAACCTTTATGATCGTTTTTCTACCAAAATTGATTTTCGTGGCGCACAAGAGAAAGTGCGATCGCATGATGTGAGTGTGTCCGTAGTCCTCGATCGTGGGCATCAACACCAGTCCTGAAAGGGCAATGGAAATTTCTTTGAGAAATCACTGATCAGGTGCTTGCTTACTCAGCATCGATACCTTGCGACAAGAGTCAGAGAAATCACGAGAAAAGGTTATTTACCTAACGACTCCAATACTTCAGTCGATCCTGTCAATCGATAGGTATCTAACCTCCTTCGTGGATCTCCAGTCCTATTCCTTAGTGTTACAAAGGATGAACATGGTTAGTGACTGTAGGTAGCATCATCCCCAGCGCTTTTCTATGACAGTACGATGAGTTTTCTTCGATCGAATTCCTATATCATGGCTGTTCTTGGCACTGTTCGGTTTGCAGGTGAGGCGGCAGTTTGCTTGGTTTCTTCCGTTCCCTCCTCCCCATTTTGGCGAGACCTGTGATTGGCGCAGTTTCCCTCAGCAGCGAGCGATATGATGCACAATACAATATGTACTAGTTTCTTTATTAGTGGTCACGCAACAGAAACGCTTGGTTGCAGTCAGGGCGTCTCCTGTTAAGCCAACCTAGGTTCTGATCGCCTAGGAAATCTGCAAACAGCCAGTAAAGCCTCCATGCCTTAACCATCACACAACAATGTTATCTTAGGCCATATGATCATGTGGATAGTGTTGAGAGTGGAGAGCTCGTGTGGCGCCAATAAATTTGTTTATGTAAGGCTGTAGTATCTGGATAACCTAGGGGGGCTTGCTATTGAAACATTGCAGCTCCTATTAATATAATCCGGTGTCTATTAATATAAGAAGTACATGCATCGACAGAGTGGGATGAGCCTGGCGATAGAGCACGGCGTATCACAAATGGACTACTGGAAGGCTCGTACTTTGCCCTAGTTAACAAAGCTTTACACACCAAACTCCTCGTTTCATTAAACAAGCACTCGACCACCCAAAAAGTCTTCCAGTTCAAGCCTGCACTCAGACCTTTCTAGGTTACGTAATGGAAACTAAATGCATAGCTCATTTCAAAGGTACTGGTCGCTGCCAAAGCTCAGTCATAAATTTCCTAGCCCACGCTCGATGCTTTGTGGAACCTCAAAATGGAACTAGTGTCATTTGGCTTATCGTATCGTTCGTATGTCGGCGAAATCTACGACCTCCCTCCCCACCTCCCCTCTTTCCAGAGGAAAAGCGCCTCTGTGAACCCTAGTAGAGCTTCATAATGGCACAGTTTTTTCCCCGAGCTGTTTTGCTTCTGAAAAGTACTCGGATCTCCACGTCGATGGCAGTCAGCAAAGGGCTTGCTCCAGGACGAACTACACCGCTTTCCTTTCCCCCTCATGACTGCCAAATCTCTCCTGCACGATAACAAGTTTGATCGAGACAAGATATAAGTTTGTATGCAGATGGTCATTAATGAAAAAGCATATGTATAGTAGAGTTAAAGACGAACCTTCTCGACCGCGTATTGTGGATAGTGGTATTCAACTGAATCTCAAATGTTCAAAGAAAGTCATGGAGAGCGCCCTCCCGCAGCGTCACTGTACGAGTTCTCCGCATCTGCTCGTTTGATACCAGCAAAGCGATATTCTGACGCCTCCGGCTCACTTATTGTTTCTTCGCTTCATCAATGCTAATATACCATCTAATAGTGAAAAAAAAGAAAAATGCGGAATAGACAGTGAACTCGTAACAGCAAATAGCCTTTGATTTATGGGGCGGGTCAGCTAAGGAGACATCAGAACTGCCACTATGAGAGCCACAGCGCCTTCGTTACCTATTGAAGTCGCGAAAGTGAGGTGATCTCAGAGACTGAGGGCCAGTCTACATGTACAAGGAAGAACACCTGCGACCGGGTAGAGCCAGGGACTTCTTTGAAGTACTTAATGAACTGTGTGATACCTCCTCGGAAGCGAATGTGCGCCTTTTTAGAGCCTTTCACCCGAGCCGAATCACCTGAACCAAATGTCATTCGAAGTGGATGTCTATTCAGTTAATAGTTTACTTCAATTTCCGCTTGAAAACATTCGGAAACATTCTGAACATCAGCAATCGGCGCTTTACTTCCCAGGAATACGCTCGCCTATAATCGGGCTGATTGCACATTAGCAATCAGCATTCATTCGCTGGCCGCACCACGCAAAGCTTTATAGAATAAGCACGTGAATAAAATGTGCGCATTGTAACTTCTACAGTCACCAGAGTTCCAGACAATGAACCACACCTGCGCTGGTCGCTATGAAGGGTTCGTTGTGTAATTCAATCAATGCCAGTTTCCATTGAGGCTAATTTTACACATCAACACAGCACACTTTAACTGATTATGCACTAGCATTGCTGTTGCATCACTTTGCGAAAAGTTAAAACTTGATCATTCTGACGACACATGACGTGTCGCTCATAGTTGTTGTCGTCCTTTGGGTTCTCTCTATCTTGAATCTTTTCATTCATTGGAACGTGGTGGAGTGAACATGATGGGGGAAAGGGGGAGGGTCTCAATGTATTGCAGGGGTGCAGCTGTTGGTAGGAGCGTTTTGAGCGACTGCGAAAGTACAGTTGTCGATGTAACGTTGGGCAGCGTTCGTGTGCGACATGGAGAGTATAGAAATCGATCTAGCGTTTTGAGAGTATGCCAGTATGCCAGCATTTTAAAAAACCCCGCGATTGTGAATTGTTGGTAGTTCAATGAATGATGAGTTCTCCAGATCTGCTCATTATGCCAGCAGCGCGATAGCCTTCCTCTTCTGGCTCAACAATCGTTTTCCGCGTCATTCAATACTATTACCACCTCACAAGGAAGAAAATTTCGGTGGGCAGAACTGCCACCTCAGCGAATTCCTTACCTATTGTGCAGTCGCAAAAGTTTGACAGTCTTGCAGAGTGAGGGCCAGAGTATTTGTACAAGAAAGGAGGTATACGAATTGCTTGAGCGTGGGGA
>MU913383.1:0-16237 GCA_036418165.1 Cooperia oncophora | reverse complement strand
TTTTTTTTTTGCCCCCCCCCCCTGTATTTGGGGTATGGACTCATTGCTCGTCGTCGGCGAAAAAGCCGTGGAGGTGGAGGGGGGGGGGGGTCGTGCCTGGACCCCATTCGAAGGGGGGGGGGGTCGTACTCACACCGACATTTCGCACATCCCCATGCTGTACCCTGTGTACTAGACTACCACTTTTGTGCTCTTGGGAGCATTCGTTAGTGGGACGATCCAAATTGCAACGAGGAGGATTTCGAAATAGTTTTCCTACAATTTCTGTGTCCTATCGAATGTGATTATTATTTGGACAGGAGCAGTCATTTTTGAGTTGGGTTGCGCTGTTGGAAAGTTGCGCGTTCGAGTTTGGCAGAAATGGCCTTATCTATTATCGCCATGATCTTTGACTGTCATGTAGCTAACATTCTCGAACACGTTCGTTACCAGCTATCAAGCCTTACTATCTCATATTAATTAGCCGGAAAGGGTAGAACTGAGGTGCTGAACCATAGGAATTTGTCCTGAAGTCTTTCTACCGAGACATAAGTCGTTCCGGAGTCGGTGATCGGCTAATCATCGTAGAAAGTTTGATGTGATGAGAACTTCCTCAAATTTGTACTGTCTATCTTGTTTAGCTCTACGCTACCGTCAAGGGAAAAATGGAGCAGATGCAGCTACAGTCGATGTCTTGGATTGAGGTTTGTACGTTTTTCGTCCTACTTTTTCACGATAAATCACGTTTTACTTTCAGGTCCAATTCTTGAGAAAAGCCGTGGACGTCCTTTCGGAGTGCCGTCGAACACTTATGTATACTTATGCATTTGCTTACTATCTGAAGAGAGATAACCACGCCGAAATCTTCGAAGGGAACCAGAGGGTAATTCGTTCGATCTTCTTCCATTATTATGACACGAGCTTTTTCTTGTAGGATCTCGAAATGGCTACGGAGCAACTCTCACAGTTTCTTGAACGAGATCTTGAGAATGAAAATCTAGTCACTCTTAAGCAAAAGGTATCTCATAAGTTTTATTATAATTGCATTATAGTGATTTGTAGTGGATAAATCGCTAGTTCATGTGAGCAAAGAGCTATTAGAATGCGTTTTCACAGGTACAAGATAATTATCGTTACGTGGATCAGCGTCGTCTGGTGTTATTGAAACATTGTCAGGAGGGCACGGAGAGAGACATTTGGCAGTACACTCAATGAGCGTACCACAGTTTCAATAGAGATCTGCTGTTTTCTTCACGTAACTTTGAACTCCTGATTTATCCTTTGCTTCTTTGGATGAGTTCTGTGCAGTTTTCCCCCTTGTATCGTCTTCCAATTTCTAGTGTTGTTTCAGTTGTTGTACATCGTTCGGGTCAAACCTTTCTCCCAAAAGCGTTCTGTCTTAGGCATTGCTGGGCGGCGCATCTTTTATATCAGATGCTAATTGCTTTATGGCAGTTGTGCCCATTCTCACATTTTTTTGTCTTGACAATATTCTTTTGATCTTTACGGTTTGCATATTGCGCACTTCTCCCAGTTCTCGTTGCGGACACAGAAGCTATTCACATCGCTTTCTTAGTGATTGCTGGTCAATTGATTAATCAAGTTCTTTCTTCGATTTTTATACCTAGGATCTTCTGCTTCTGTTACATATTAGTGAGCTGATTTGTAAATAATTTTTTTAAGAAATCACCTCTTCACTGATCCCCGAGGGTTAATTACTTTAATATTTCCATTGCAAGTTGCCTTATATCTCTTGAAGATTGATGTATAGATGAAAGATTAAATTATGTTTCTTACGTAAAGCATTCTGAATAAAACTTCAGTAAATTTTGTTATCGTTCGCTAAAAGGTGTGCGTGTTATTCAATCACTATTTCTGTTTGAGCGCGTAATCCTTGAAGTTCGGTTGTAATTGAGGGAATAGGGTACCTCTTAGTTCGTGAGATAAGAGGCCACCTTATCTACTATAAGCCACGGTTAAGGCGACTTAAACAGGCACATGTAGGGGCGCTTAAAGCACGTTGAGCGGTGTATGAGCTATCACGGCCCCAGCGTCGATGGTGTCGTGGATCGCCCCGCCGCGAAACTGCATGGGGTCAGAGTACGGGACCGTGGGAAAGTCGTAATTCCTTGCTACGCCGCCCGTTTTTGCAAACTCACGTTTTTACTAACACCGTCCGCGCGGCGCGGTCGCGTGGCAGTCTCTCTTGGCTTTTTGCCAAGTCCTGTAATTTGCGCGGTAGGAATAGCAAGTACAAAAGCAATTTCTTTATGCGGGTAACATTCTAGTTGTGCAGAATAAGAACTGAAGATGATGACGAGGGCTAGAACTCAAGAGCAACTGTGCTGCTTCTGCAACAGCCCTCGCAGGCCGCGCATTCCCACAAAACATCAAAATAAAAACGGCCTAAGCGTCCCACTCGTTAGTTTGAAGTATTTCTATAGCATTCGAGCCGGATCGCAGAAATGCACACGCGATTTTAATTTATTGCGTTTCCTTAGTTTTTTCAATTTTGTTTTATTTACATCTACATTCGTTGTTGTTCATTTCTAGCCTTTGTCATCTTCATCACCTTCTATTCGGACTTTGAAGCATGAGCAATACCTCAAATGTTAGGAAATTGCGTTTTGCTTGTATTGTCATGTTTTATTGTCATGTTGTCCGTTTTTATTGTCATGTTCTGTGGGAATGCGCGGCCTCTGAGGGATATTGCAGAAGCAGCACAGTTGCTCTTGAGTTCTAGCCCTCGTCATCATCTTCAGTTCTTATTTTGCAGAACCTAAAATGTTATCCGCATAAAGAAATTGCGTTGTACTTGTATTCCAAAGCGCAATTACAGGACTTGGCAAAAAGCCAAGAGAGCTGCACGCGACCGCGCCGCGCGGATGGTGTTAGCATAAACGTGAGGGCGGTGTAGCAAGGAATTACGACTTTTCCCACGGCCCCGTACTCTGACCCCGTGCAGTTTTGGGCGGGGACCACGACACATCGACAGCTGGGGGGCTGATAGTCTCATACACCCTCAATGTGTTTGAGCGTACCATGTGTCTTTAAAGGTTGGCTGAGACTCAAGCGAGTACGCACCCTAAAATATCTGGTCACGGTTGCAACAGTTTTCGCTCTTCTGCCTGTACTTTCCGCAATAGTTTTCATTCATTTTTATTTCGACCCCTGTTATCGAAAATATTTTGTTGGTATTTTTGTTTACGACATGAAACGAGAGCGATGTGTTTACTAACCCTATAGTAGCGTTAAAGGCGGAGGTGCGGCTTATACATGAGTGCGAATTGCAACGGTTTATGCGATTGATACTTGCTTAATTTTCCATTTTCTGACTTCCTTTTTACTCTAGGATTCATGTCGCATCCACTGCGGAATGAAAATGTGCTTAATAGCTCCCGTTCGGGCCTTTCCTGACGTTTCACCTTGAATTCTTGAGTTTCATCCAGGATGCTCGCTCGTTTGGAGGGGCACTTTTCGCTAGTTGCTTTTTTCAGTTCAGTCTTGATTAGCGGGTCTCATTTTGCTTAGAATTGGTAAAGTTTGACAGGTTTCACAAGGTGGCCTGTACAAAAATTCAGCTGAATACTATTAGGCGGCCCCTCCGAGACTAACTGCTCCTCTTCATCCTGTTCGATATCTAATGGTAAGAGATGGTTTTGCCTTTAGCTTCTGAGCCAGGAACTCGTCCAGGGTGCAGTAGTTCCTTGGAATCCTTCTTCAGTAACGGTTATACATGTGTCCGTTTCAAAAGGCCATTTACGAGAGAACACCTTTGTTGTGCCTGTATCATTCTGGTATGTTTTGGCGAAATAAGCCCGTCCCAGTTCCTTGTATCATATCTAGTGTAGTCTTCATTATTTTCTATTTTCTGCTGGTATAATTTTTATCTAGGTGGTATGTTTTCTGGAATGCTTTCGTAGATCGCAACAAATCTAGTCGCAAATGTGAAACAATTCCTAAAGCTTGTCCGCGTACCAGCTCGTTCCCCTGGCATTGATATACACTTCTCTGAAGTACTTCAAAGCTTGGGGTGATCATCGATTGAGAATGTGGAATATTATTAGCTCGTGATCCAAAAACAGGCTTGAGTGCTTTGGGATTACTATTGATGAATATCACAAGTACAGGTTTCGCACATCTTTCTTCTTTGATACAAGCCAAAAATGTCGCTCGCGGAGGAACTTATGGCCGATTTCGAAGAAGATGAAGCGGACGAACTGGAACAAGCTATGGAGGTTAGGCTTTCCTTGATTCCTTCTTTCTTTCTTCCTTTTCTATTTCTCTTGAGAGATTTGGGTGCCTAATTTGCTTCCCTCAGCTGTCCAGTTTCCATGTTTTTAGGCTATAAAGGGTGAAGACGACATTGAAGAGGCAACTGAAGTCGCAGCTGGGAAAAGCGACTATAATTCTGTGTATGATGTGGCCAAGATAACATTAACGGACGAGTAAGTTTCAGTCTTTGTTTCTTGCAGATTGTATGTTTTCGATTTATCTGTGCTTTTGCAAGGTTTTTTGGTTTTGTGTCAGTCTACTGTTTTAGGTATCGCGAATTAATGGCATCTCTTCATGCTGAACTAGAAAGAACGGACGAAGTTCGCGTAACTGCTCCCCTTGAAGCTGATCCGCAGTACAAATTGATTGTGAAACTCTCACATGTTAGTATTATCTTTCCTTTTTACTGATCTCTTTTTCTTTTTTTACTAGTTTCGCGTTATTATTCGTTATATGGTTTGCTCATGTGAAATAGGATCATTAGCGCAAGATATGAGCCTAAATCCTCCTTATGAAGCCGGCAATACTGGGGTATGGCCTTGAGTCAAACTAATGAACCAGCGAAATCATGTAGACATGAGACATGTAAAACATACTTTTGTTTTGTGACTGCCCATAGAAAACAGGCACAGCTTGGCGGGGGGAGAGGTGGGGAGGGACAGTCTGCGCCTCTTGCGCCTTTTCTACTTCCCATTCGCGTGTGGATAGGGTTTCATGAGCTTACAAGAGTTGACGAGTTTTATAACCAGGGAAGGTCAATAGGTCAGACCGGCCATCTGCAGTATGATCCACACCGCTGTACACGTCTTGTGACGCTGAGCTCAGAACTTTCTTTGGACTTTGCTGAACGACTCTCTGAACAGAGTTATGGAGGGGTTTATCCCCACCCTGTTGTTTCACATGCTATCTGATGAAGTTGTGAAAGCGTCAAATATGTGAGGACAGGATAACGAAACGTGGCAGTGGAGCGCAACTGGAAGCGATCGGGTTTGATGAGGACGAGATCACGGGTTCAGTTCCCAAGTCTCCACGCTCTTTTGCTTTTTCCAAGAACATGGGCAACAAAACATATCTGCTCGCCGCTTCTTGCCAGAGGACCTGAGATCAGCTTTTCACCAAGGTAGACCTCTCGGAGCCTCAAAGGGTGCTTGTGCTCGTCCCTCTCGCAACGCATATCACAAAGGTTTTTGCACTCAATTACTGGGATATTCATGTTCAGCGGATCAAATTACCACTAGATATATTAGGTTGTTCGGAAAGAAATGCGCGTTTGAGTCTAAAAAATTTTTATTATAAAAACGAAATTAAACAAGATCAATTCAAAAGATAATCTCCATTACTATCAATGACTTGTTGCCAACGTTTATGCAAAGAATGGATTCCTCTTTCGAAGAACTCGGCCGGCTGCGACTCAAAGTAGTTGGACACCCAGAGTTGGACTTCTTCGCGGTTTGTGAACTTTCTCTCGGCCAGGGAGTGCTGCATCGACCGGAACAGATGGTAATCGGATGGTGCCAGGTCTGGGCTGTATGGCGGATGAGGCAGGACTTCCAGCCCAATTCCTCAATTTTTTTTTCCAAAGTGATTTTCGCGACATGTGGACGAGCGTTGTCGTGGAGGAATTTTGTCGACGTCGTTTCGACACCTTGACGACGCAGTGCTTGATCCACGCGGTTCAATTGATCTTTGTAGATGTCCGCCGTAACTGTTTGACCCGAATCCAGTACTTCAAAGTACACCAAACCTTTGCTGTTCCACCAAACACAGAGCATCACCTTTTTGCCGTGTATATCCGGTTTTCGGAGTGTCACCGGCGTCTAACCACTGTCTTTTTCGCGTTGCGTTGTCGTAGCAGATCCATGTCTCATCTGATGTAACAATAGAGTCGAAAAAACCGCTGTTCTTGGAGCGACGAAGAAGAATTCCGGCCATTGCCACTCGTGTTGCCTTGTTTGCGTCGCTCAGCTGGTGCGGCACCCGCTCTTCCCAACTTTTTTTCCCCAAAAAAAGCAAAGTAGACATACAAAAATATATCAAAAGATGCACAATAAAAATCTCTTTCTAATAGACAAAACTGTTTTGAAAAATCTTCTATAGTAGGAGAGAAATAAATGGACAAATTCAACGCGCTTCAACGCGCATTTCTTTCCGAACAACCTAATACGTTTCTGAAAGGTCAACTCAACTTTCGAAAACGTGGGGTGTTCTATGAGTAGTGTGTGAACACACTGAAGCTCACCTTTCACCGGACTGTCCTTATTAAGGCCACCCCCCCCCTTTACTATCAGGAAAATGATGAAGATACTAACCCAACATTTTTGGAGTTGAGTAAAAATCTCAGATTTCGCTAGAGTGCCGTCCCCGGGGTTATTTGGCGTCGTGATACCACACCCGTTTTGCGCGAAAGTGGTTATGTCGCGCGCTACAGCCCCAGCCGCTTGGGGGCCAGCGCGCTTTCGAGAGAAAAGCGAGAGGAAAATCTCCATAACTTCTTTCAGAGTATCGTTCAGCAAATTCCAGATGTAAATTTGAGTTCACCGTGAAGGGCGTTAACGGTGTGCACCTCATAGGAAGTGGCCGGACTGACCTATTGACCTTTCCTGGTAAGGTAGCTCGACGAGCTTGCCCCCTTCACAAGAGTTCACAGGTTTCATTCGAGTAACACTTGTAAAGCGGAATAAGTAGAGCAGCAAAAGTGCAAAATGCCCCCTTCCCCTTCTTCCCCCCCCTCCCCAAAAAAATGACTGTATTGAGATGAGTGCCCCTGGACGAAGCTCAGCAAAACTGTTGTGGTGGTTTGAGTGAATGTGCCAAACAAAGTTACACAAGTTATGCTTATGCTTGCAGCTCGCTGCCGATCTTGATGGCGAGATCAATGTGATCCATAAATTTGTACGTGACAAATACGAGAAACGGTTCCCCGAATTGGAGACATTGGTGCCGAATCCGCTGGAATATTTGGCTGCAGTGAAGCTTCTTGGAAACGAAATCAATACGAAAGGGCAGAACAAGGTGGCTTTTCACTAAATATTCTTATGAAGATGTCTCTTGAATTTCTTTGAGTTGCTCAGAGCAATTGAGACTAACCTTGTTTTTTTATCATCATTTTTTACAGGAACTGCTAGGGCAAATTCTTGCGCCGGCAACATGTATTGTAGTCTCTGTTACTGCATCAACAACGCAAGGCAAATCTTTGGAACCTGACGAGTTGAACGTTGTAAGAGAAGCGTGTGATTTGGCAGAGAAGTTGCATACGGTATGCTATCGAAGTTTTCATTTTTGTTTCACTTTTAATGAACTCATAGTAGCGCCGTTTTACAGGACAGAATTTCAATGTACCGCCTGGTCGAACTTCGCATGGCCTTGATCGCTCCCAATCTCGTACATTTACTTGGAGCTGCAACTACTGCGTTATTGGTGGGTCTTTGAGAACCACATTAATCAGCCAGTAAACAGTGTTTGCGAAGTACTGTCACTTCATTCAAGTCTGCGCGACTCTTGAATCTAGCAAAATCTGGCTTAATTCTCCACATGGAACACCGGCTCGAAAAATTCTGAAACATTTGTGTGGCGGTGACGCTGAATTTTCATTCTTTTCCTGTGAACTTAACATCATCCTGGAAGATTTCTTTTGCTAAGCGATTTTTGTTTTTGAGGTATCACAGGCCGGAGGACTGGCACCATTATCACGTATGCCGGCGTGTAATATCCAGGTTCTGGGTAGGCAGAGAAAGTCGTTGGCGGGGTTCTCGTCTACTTCTGCTTTGCCACACGCTGGGTTCGTGTATTTCCATCCGCTCGTTCAGTCAATGCCTCCAGATCTGAAAGCGTGAGTATTGTGGTCTTATTCGATTCTTTTCGGAATTTCACTTAAATTTCTCATGAAGGAAAGCTGCCAAAATTCTTGCTGCCAAATGCACCTTGGCGGCGCGCGTGGATTCGCTTCATGAGTCTCCAAATGGTGCAATTGGGATTAATCTCCTTGAGCAGGTAGGTGAACCTCAGTATGATTGCCCTCAACTTCAGGAGTGGTTCCCTAGATTAAGTCACGTTGGCAAGACAATCATCCATTATGGTTTCAAACACAGGTACGTAATAAAATGGAAAAGTTGATGGAACCTCCACCTGTCAAAGCTAACAAAGCTCTGCCGAAGCCCGTTGGATAAAGCCAGTAAGAAGAGAGGAGGTTTGTGCAATATTTTCTGACCTATTTTATTCGATATGGCGGATTAATGATGTTTTTCCCTCCGAATTCGCCTTCAGGACGTCGTGTGCGAAAGATGAAGGAGAGAATGGGCATGACAGATTTACGTAAGAGTGCTAATCGTATGAACTTCGGAGAACTGGCAGAGGATGTTCTACAAGATCACATGGGCTTCGATTTGGGACAGGTTTGTTCGTCTCGCAGCGTCTGGATTACTTTTCGGTAACAAAATGTTGGATTATTAACAAAGTTATTTTATCATTTTTCTCCGGCCTTTTTCTTATAAACGCCTTGCAAGAGAGCACTGTATGAAAGATATTTCTCGTTTACTTATAAAAAGTAATGCGTGTAGCTTGTGCCTCATATTTGTTTACCACATCATTCCATGAAAAAGTTGGCACATTGTCAAACTTGTCTTTCCACAGATATTGTTTCGAATTAGTGGAATACGTGTTGCTTTCTCTGCTAGCTACAATCTCGACGGTGTCACGAAAACTAAAAAAATAGACTTGTACATCGATTCGTTGAAGACGGTCTCGCACTCAGCCACTAGGCATGTCCTTCTTCAAGCAGTCTAGTCCGCAGTCTTTCAGACTACCACTTTTCGCCTTTCCACAGTAAGTAGCGAAGGCGCTGCAGCCCTCATGAGTTCTGACGTCTCCCTAGTTGTCCCACCCACTTAAACCTAAAGGGTACTTTTCTTCAAGAGTTTTTACACGTGTTTTTCTTTTTTTTTACTGTGAGATGGCACGAAGATAAGATTGGTGAGGCGGCAGTATATCGCTGGCATAAAGCTAGCAAGTCGGGAGAATTTGTATGGTGAGGTTACGTGTCCTTACAAGGGAATGGTTTGAACTTCCCATGGAACTTTGAATGGAGACCTAGGTACATCGATAGAGCCTCGAATGCTGATTACGAATATGCAGATTAAAAGTGCTACGGGGACCTCCCAGACGAGTTCTGGGCGGTCAAAGTTTGCGAAAACTCAGTTTTCTCTAAGCGCTGCTGATCGTTCGTAGGGCAGTGCCACCGTGGCCCTGTGGTAATGGTCTCGCCTCAAAGCCGGGGCCAGCCTCGTGGGTTTGCATCCCGGGAATTTTTGCTTCATCTCCTATAAGAGCTTTTACTCTAATTTTCGAAATAAATTCTTCCGAGTTTACGGCCCAGCAGAGCAAGTAGATCAAGTAGATCAAGTATATGACGTACTCGATCGAGTATGGATTTGGTCGCTATCTGTCCTCTCTGAACTCATTACCCATCCGACAATTCGAAGTTTTGGCCAGAAACTCGTTCCTGGGGGTATTTTGACCCCCTGAAAACGAATATCATATCCGTTTGGCGAGAAAACGCTTGTAGCCTTTCACGTTGTTGTGGTCATCAACTGAACGAGGGAACCGATCGTTTTCGCGTCAAACGGATGTGATATCGTGCTCAGGGGGTCAAAATACCTCCAGAAACGAGTTTCTGGCCAAATTGTGATTCTGGCCAAAACTTCGAATTGTCGTATGGTAATGAGTTCAGAGGGGCAGATAGTGATCAATCAATACTCGATCGACTGCGTCATATACTTGATCTACTTGATCTACTTGCTCTGCTGGCCGTAAACACGGAAGAATTTCGAAAATTAGAGTGAAAGCTCTTTATAGGAGACGAAGCAAAAATTTCGCGCCAACGGGATGCAAACCCACGAGCATTTGGCTTTGAAGCGAGACCATTACCACTAGGCCACGGTGGCACTGCCCAATGCCGATCAGCACCGCTTACCAGACAGAGTTTTCACAAACTTTGACCCCCCAGAATGGGAGGTCCCCGTAGCACTTTTAATCTGCATATTCGTAATCAGCATTCGAGGCTCTATCGATGTACCTAGGTCTCCATTCAAAGTTCCATGGGAAGTTCAAACCATTCCCTTGTTTGAGTGTTCTCCAATGGCTCTCTTCGCTTGTTCTCCCCTGGAGAGAGAGAGAGAGTGAGTGAGTGAGTGAGTGAGTGAGTGAGTGAGTGAGTGAGTGAGTGAGTGAGTGAGTGAGTGAGTGAGTGAGTGAGTGAGTGAGTGAGTGAGTGAGTGAGTGAGTGAGTGAGTGAGTGAGTGAGTGAGTGAGTGTGAGTGAGTAGAAGAGAGAGAGAGAGAGAGAGAGAGAGAGAGAGAGAGAGAGAGAGAGAGAGAGAGAGAGAGAGAGAGAGTCAACTGCTACGACTGTGCGACTATAGGTCTGTAACTTGCGGGGTTTGTCGTTAACCCGCACACCCTACCAAAGCTGCTAGACCTTCCGTATGTTCTGTTTTGGAACTTAGTGGGAATGCCGGAAATGTCAAACTTACTGCGACTTTGACAACCTCTGCGTCTCTTTGTTTTGCTAATAGAAGACTCACTCGTGCTGCGAAAGCAACTTACCGCGATATGAAGCAGAGGGGCCTCTACCCCTCAGCTTATTACCTTCTCATTTTTGACAGAAGAGAAAGCTGTCGTGGACGGCATCCTTCCACAAAGAACCCGTCTCACACCTACTCTTATACTATGGTTGAATGAGTTCTTAGATAGGATAAGGGAATTTCAGTGAATACATGCAAGTCTTGGTTGCCGTGAGTTATCAAGATTGTAAATAAAATCTCATTGGAAGCTGTAACGTAACTCTTCTTCAGCAAACTACAGTTTCTTTCGCAGCGAAGGGGCGCGTCAATTGGGCGTCTGGGCGGTGCCAAGCCCGTTCTCCACCAATTGTTGAAGCGAGCAAGTGACTAGACTGTGTCATATCGTTCGTATAACTCTTCTACCAACTGTTGTCGCCTGCCCGCTTCAACAACCAGCAGAAGACAGGTTTGGCGTCGTGGCACACTCATGCTGCCTGACAAGCCCCTTCGTCCGCGGCGAACTGTAGTATTCACTATATTTATGTGGCGGCAACTTGTGAATTACTGTCTAACACAGGTGAAAAGTGGTAACGTGGCTGGTGGTCGAATCAGAGCTGGGGTCGTGGATAATAAGACTCGCGTGAAGATGTCTCAGAAAATGCAACGTCAAATGGAACGACAACGAGCCCAAGGAGGAGTGACCAGCATCCGTAGCAAGGTTATTTATGCTTGTGTCGAAGTGGACTTTAGTTTTTCATAAACTTCCTTGAATGGACGTAATGAAGCCCAAACTCCATTATTGCCTCCAAAGGTTGTAAGTATAAATAATGTTTTGTTGCCGTCAAAGAACTCTGTTTAGACTGCTGGTACGGCGTCGTCAGTAACTTTCACTCCTGTTCAAGGGCTTGAAATCATCAATCCAACTGCTCTTGAGAAGACCGTCACTTCATCGTCAACCTACTTCTCTTCTTCTGCCTCTTTTGTAAAGATCGAACCAGGAGCTATGAAATAATTTATTGTATGATTGCAGGATAGTGAAAGATCTCATTCGGTTTCTATTCAACGAGTTATTAGTTATTTTGATCAATGGGATTTTTTGTTAAATTTGTTGTTCTACGAGTTGTTCTTTGTTGTGCGCTCATCTTCTTGTAATTATCAAATAAATTTCCATTTGTGCGTTCAACTCTTCAGCCTGCCAAGGAAGAGTAAAGGGACTGCTACCCAACTCTTGCTGTGGTGACTTAGGAAACTGCCCAGTATGCAGTCTTGGAGATTACTCATAATATAATATCAATAACATCTATGCCGAATGCTGCTTTTCTGCTTATTGCCTACGCAAAAAACACTGCAAACTTCCCACATTCTCTCTTATTTGCAAACCTCGGCATACGTGCTGTCTCCAAAATCGCTAAATGTTAGTTATAGCGGGATGTTGGTGGGGTAGGCAGCGTTCAGACTTCACGATGATGCGCGTCGACACGCTGTAACTCAACACAATTACAGCAGCGCTTGAATTCTGTAGACGCGCACGCAGCTGCAAACGGACGGGTCCCGATCCCGAAGAAAGGGTCATGCAGGACGTCAGTTCTAGGCAAGAACTGTCAATCATCTACAGTTCATTGATTCTCCATGCTCTATCGCGAACACCCAACGGCCTGGCCATTGCTGCTCAGCGCCGGCCGTTGCGGCTGGCGTTCCGTCTTAGCTCTGAAGCTTTGTTGCATATATAGCGCGGTCGACGCGCGCGTTACAGACATTACAGTTGCTGTTCGTCGCGCAGTTACAGTGCGTCGATCTCGCCGTCATCGACACCGTCGAGCCACCTAACAAGCTTCCACCTCACAACCTCGTAAGCACAAAGATTTTGCAATTTGGTGAGCAGCAATGTACAGCAGTAGAAGCCATCGCTGCGTGGATCAGATTTACTGTGGCTTGCAGGGTTATATAGTAGATCTTGGTGCATCATTTTTGCTTCGCCAGCATTATGGCTAGAACTAAATGGTAACTCAAAGTTCCCAACCAGTAGGTTGTGAGTGCACTATGGTTGGGGGTGGGCGGAGACAGTCATACTTCGAGGCCTGTTGGCGCTCCTCTTTGCCATCTCCAGAGTGAGAAGGGAGTCAACTGGAAAGAGAAAGTTGTGACAGGTCGTGAGTCCAAGCATACGATCACCTTTCATTTGCAGTCATCTCCAGACACTCAATGCTACGATCCCGAACGAGCTATATGCGAGAAAGTATATGTGTTTGGTTATAAATGAAGTAAGCAGAAAAGATCCTCCGATGTGTGAACGTTGTTTATCTTCGTGTGGTCTAATGGATGACTTTATGAGCCACAACTGAGGCTCTCAACAAATAAAAGACAAAAAGGCGAAAGAGGTGGGTAGGCAACGAAGATGGATTGTGGACCAGAAAAGGCGAGTAGAAGTCTGCGAAGGGGTACAGATAAAAGAAAATGGTGACGAACAGCAATGTTGGTGCGAAATAAGGGCAAAGCTCTTCTCTTCTTTACATCTAAATAACAAATAGCTGAGACCGCACAGACCTATTCGTTCAGTGTGTGAGCGAGAGGCTAAGTCTCCTGGAAATGCTTGTAACGGTTTATTCTACTCAAGGATTTCAATTCCAACTGCGAGCTCAATGAAATAACCTTATTCACGAAGATTCATGCCAAAGAATGGGGACATGGTAGAAGCCGTGGAAAGCTTTCACATCCTTGTTGAGCATCACCTTCACTTGAAGGGAGAGGTGAAAAACTTGGTGGGTGGTTCTGTAGGCAGCCGATACCCAAGAGGGCGCCCCATGGGATGCACATTTGAAGGGCCGAACCTCCAGCTCTGTTTCCCTTGAACCAGTCATAAGCCGTCCTAGAAAGCATAAAGCATCGTTCCTTGTTCATATGCATCACATGGTTCGACCTTCTTCTTCCATTTGAGAGCTAAGATCAAATGCGAAACGTATTCGTCGAAGCTCACATTTGCCCGACACTCCATTTCAATCCTTACATTCTATAAACCACTAACTCTGTGTGTCGGTTTGTCGGTATGTATGTGTTTGTATGTCTGTCCGTCCGCAAAATGCTTCACGGGATTAAACACGTTAGTGAAAGAAGAAAACGACCGCTACTTCGAGGCAACTTGATAGATGACTTGTTGCTTTACACAAAGTTCTCTCAAAAGAAGAGTAGGGTTAGCGGGAGCACGACTGAGCCCGGCAAAGAAACCGTCGATTTAGTCGTTGAGTGAGATGCACTGATGCCGTCAGTGGCGCGATCTGTCTGTTGTACTGAAGAACTATCAGCCTTCTTGAGATGACCTGGGACGTTACTCCAACAGATTGTCAACATCACTGCTTATTAGTAGTAGCAGCTAGCACGTCCACCAAGCGTCTTAACCGCGCCCACCAGCGACAACTAGATGATTCCCGAACCCGCCTACCACGCACAAACCCGTAACTCACCCGCCAACCAGGTCGCTAGTGTCGAGTGATTAGAGAAGTATAGGAAACCCGTTAGCGTTGCCAGCGTTCACACGGACCGGAAGAAGGGAGCATCGTGGAAAAAGGATGGCTTAAACAAAAGAGCCGCGCATTAGGCTCATGAATTTGCCCGTGTTGCAACCGTCCACACTGCTACATGATCTGCCTCGTTTCTTTGCTTTACCGCCACGTTTTGCGGCAGGCGTGCGCAACAAGCCACAGTTGTCATAACCGCACCGAATCAGCTGTATTGCTCGCCCTCATACTCATCATACTCTACTTCGTCCCGGTTGCCTGACGTGGCACGCTCGAGTAGACGTGAGATTACGCTGGTGGACGCTGATAGACGCTCGAAACGCAGATCGTATATTCGAGGCTTTCTCATAGTCGCTGACCGCTACCGACGCTAGGTACGCTTAGCGGGCGACTGGTGGACCCTGCTGCAAAGTATGAACGCAGACTCACGTGGGAAACGCGCCGAAGACAGTTACACGTGCAGGGGCAACATGTAGACTGACAGTCTTGTACAGATTCGCTACGATATTCATTCATTCATCATTCGGAACAGGTACATACTCATCCCATGCCTGTGCTTACAAGTAGTTTTCTTGTGAGCACTTGCGTCACATATTCAATCGTAGCATTTGGCAAATGGTCCAAAGGCTGTGGTCTAGGTTACTCGAAATGCAGAGCTACTTTCTATTGGGCGCAGTAAAGACAGTGAAATATGAAGTGAAATCATGTCAGGGGCATAAAAAATTCAACACGTTAAGGTCAGAAAATCTGGCTACATATCGATAGTGTAATGAGGTCGAAAGAAGAAGCCGTAAAAGGAAGTCACATAGCATCCGTAGTTGGCATGTAGTAACCCATGCCTTCTAACTATTCTTAGGTTCCGGTGAAACTTCCGAATTTCTCAGCAATAGCAAGTTTAAGCGAGAAATGCAACGTGGCACCATTGATATAGTGATAAAGGGCATTGATCGTCGGTCATATCTCGACGCGATGGAGCTGAGTCCAGTGCTCTCGAAGCTCTTTCCCGTACCGCCTGGTTCTCAAACTCCTCCTCAGGTACGATCTTTTCGCTTCATAAGTCGGTATCGTTATGTGACTGGATGCTTCAAACGACGGATTTGCAGATTCCGCGGGCGCAGTACGGTTACCCGGTACCCCCAGCACTTCGTCCTCACGCCGGTCCACCACCGGGAATCACCTTCCCAAACGCTCTGTCGATGCTCATGCTACGCTCGAATCATGCTGCACATGTGAGCGGCAGCGTCCACGCTCAACGCAAGGTTAAGTCACCTGTTTTTTACTACTATTTTTTCTAGGGCTGTATAAAGCTGGTTCCAGACGACGAATAACTTTGAGATACATCCGCTGCATCCTGAGATCCGCCACGTCGTGCCACCGTCAGACCCAGTGAAACCACATGCCGATGAAGTGAGAAGGAAGAAACGAAATCAGCACAACAAATCACGTGGTGCTCATCGTCAGACAACGAGCAACGCGCTCACAACCACAACAACCACTGCGCCCATCACACCGAGTCAGATCGTGAGTGAACCACATTGTATCAGCAGGTTGAAGACCGCTTTTGTTCAAGATGCATCGTAAATGAAATCACCAGTGATGATGAGCGTGATTTCAATAAGATCTTTCTTGTCTGGCATAATCGCGTTAACGCTGATTGCTGCGTGAAGGGACGAGGGAATTGTAGATGACCGCGGTGATGACTGTGGCGTGCGACAACACGCCCACTGGACGAGTTGTCTTGCCCGACTGTTTCAGTTCTAGTGCTGAAAAAACGGAAAAGATTTTATGCCGCCTGTCATGGAGTCTTGGCTGTGTCTACGTTTATATGGGTTTTTCTGCTCCAATCGAGAAACTGATGCACATTGAGAAATTGCAGCACGGTACGCCGCCTACGACGACGCGATGAACCAAGATT
>MU913382.1:17297-35629 GCA_036418165.1 Cooperia oncophora | reverse complement strand
ATACAGTGGTCCGTAACAAGACAGCTGCTATAGTTTTTTGCAAGACTGAAGAACACGTCCCAAACATGACTCGAATCCTAAATGTTCTCGTAGAAGCAAGGTACACAGAGCCTTCACGTGACTTTAGCTCTGAATCCATTGCGCCCCCGGAGAGATTAATGAAAGCTGAGCACAATCTCCTTAACCTTTGCATTGCATTAATGTCGCATCTACACGTCAGAGCAATGTACTGTTCGAGGACAGAGTACAAGATTGCAAGGTGTCATGAAGCCTCTTTCTTGCACGAGGAAGCATGCTGCACACAATTGCAAAGTTGTACCACTTTCACTGCCAGAGTGGATGAGTCAGGGGTCGTACTTCGCCGCAGCGTCTCCTTCCATCAGTGGAGTGGTCCCATACCATGAGTGAATCCAGTTGGCGAATGCATTGTCATGTCTTGTCATCTCCTCTCTTGCCTCTGATCTCTCACCATCTCTTTCCTTCTCGTTGCGGCATCGTTTCTATCTGAAGACAAGTTGTACAAGGAAGCCCTATCTAGAGCAATTTCACGGGATCATCTTGTCCTTTAAAGCGCGATGTGACACAAATTCACATTTAAGACGCTGCCGCCCACAAGTCACTGTCGCGGATTCCATTCAAGGTCCCATGCATGAGTTGGAAATCGGACGATGAAAAAGATAATTGCGATCCGCATATCATGACTGAGAAAGCATTCGTTTAAGTAGTGAGTGCAGTTTGTGAAAAGTGAAACTTTTCACAGTGGTGACCTTCTGCGATGCGCCATGACATGCCAATTCTGAATACATGGTTATACGATAGAAGCCTACGAGCAGTGTAAAAAACGCTGATGGATCTCATAAAGAAAATTCGTAGACTTGCGCAATCACCAGGCAAACATAGCTGTCACCGGGAGATGTCTGGACATCCGCATAAAACAGGACATCAGCAAGTTCATACAGACTTAATACCTGAAAATCCACCACTAACTAATTTTTGTAGCGAAGGTGTTAGCCGGTCGGGCTTCAAACTGTTCCTTCGGTAAAATTTCCACTACGAAGGGACATCCAGGCCACTCAAATGCATGATCTGCGATTACAATTGTGTGGAACTAGGAAAGCAAGTATGAGCGCATGCTGTTGCTTCCCAAGAACTCAGCTTTTTATGCCTTTCTAGTAGAAAGGACCATTGGTTGAAGACGCTTAAAATTGAGAACCAGAAAGGCATGATTATTCGAAGGCACTTAGGCACTTACAGAGCGAGACACCGCTAAGCCACGGCGCCGCTTGCCGTAGCAGAGTCACCGCGTCTTATGCAACAATATTGCGGTTACAGCAAACTCTGACCTCGCATAACCCGTCTGAGATGTCCCCATAACACTGTTATATTTCGCATACTCGCTGCCACCATTCAAGAAACTATCGATGTATTTGGGTTCCTTTTCAAAGTTCCATGGAAAGTTGAACCGATTACTTGTTAGCCTTCAGTTCACAAGAGTTTCTGTGGCTTCTATTATTCATTTAAACTCAGAAAATGAAGACTGTTTGAAAGGCTTTTTTGCCGAATTGACATTCCATCATATTTAGTCACTCAAAGATCAATAGAAATCATAGAAAATAACTCAACAGGAAATCAGTACTCAAAAAGTATGCGCGCTTTATTTCATAGGGCAAAAACTCTCTATCAACCACTACAGAAACCGGTGGCACAACGTCTCTTTAACCCAAAATTTTGTTATCACAAGAGTTCGCGTTCCGAATGTTATCACAAGAATGCTGAGTTATGGGCAAAAGTCGTACCCCAGGCGGGAGTCGAACCCGCACCTCACGCTTTCCGGGCGAGTGCGCTATCCGTTAGCCTTACAGCACTCACAGGTTTAACTTGGTGAGCCACGGCATAAAAGCCGTTAAGCTGAGAGGGTAAAAGCGGCTCTGGTGCTCATAACTCAGCATTCTTGTGATAACATTCAGAACGCAAACTGCAGCGCTAAACAGCAGTTATCATAACAAAACAGCTTTTGTGTTAAAAACTTATTATTCTCAGCCAACCCAGTGCTTTATATCCTAAGCTCTTGACGAATAGCGGGTAGCACTCAGAGGAATGCATTAGCTAGAACAATAGCATATCTAGGAAAACCTGCAAGTATCGCTCTTCGTAATACTTGTGGAGAAAAATATCTGCCGTTTATTCTCTCGAATGCTTCTGTCGCGGCTAAGAAGTTACGATATTACCGTGATCGTTATTGGTTCGGTGTGATCTGCAGGACGATGTTAGGATTGTGGAAATACCTCCCCCCTGTAATCTTAAACAACAGCTGGTTCGCAACCGATCCTACGATACCTTATGTGGCACTCCTGACTGTGTGATCTGCCCCTTTGGCAAACCGGGTGACTGCATGAAGTCCGCAGTTATCTATTCGATACACTGCCAGAGCTGTGGATGCGAATATATAGGAGAGACAGGCCGTCCCCTTCGAGTACGGGTCAAGGAACATCTGGAGGGTCTTAGGAGGTCACAAGCCCACACACCGCTAGGGGTTCACCGTAGTCAACACCATGGAGGCACGTCATTCGACGTAGCAGTGACCATCTTAGCGCAGGAAGTCGAGATCACGGCGCGCAAGACACTGGAGGCTTTTTGGATCACGGCCAAGGACCCACAAATGAATCGCAAGGAAGAGTGTGTGGTCATAACGCGTGAGCTCGCAGCCTTTCTCGACCTCTGCAAGTTTTGACCTACCGAGAGGTCGAGGGAGGTTACCAGTAATTCTTACTCCACGCTTGAGCCTCTACAGGGTGGTCGTCCCTGCGTCACGCGTCCAAGATCAAGGTAAGCCAGCGCTAGATCGATACCGTTGGGTGATTTACTGGTATGTGGAAATCGTCTTGAGTATTGTTGAAATGTTTGAGCGAGCAGGTCTCGAAATGTTTTTTGACCATTTCAGGCTCTGACGAAGGCGAAGACGCCGAAACGTAGGCCTTCAATAAAGTTGCTCAATCTTGGAAAGGCTAGAAGAAATACAAGAACTATATACATCATGCCAAGATTGCAAGAAAGTCGAACATGAACTAAACTTGATCTCGCTCAGAGGTTCCTCCATGCCATATATCGCAATGATCGTGGCTACTTCATCACTCCATCAAGCATCTCTCAAGATAAGTTTCGATGCAGTAACGTACAGTCCTCATCATTGCGGACCGGTGGGGCGTGTCAGTGCGGCTCCGTCTTCCGCGGTGATGAAGTCGTTCTGCACCAGTTGTTGAAGCGGGCAAGTGACATTACTGTATTATATCCTTCGTATTACTCGTTTTCTACCACTTTTTGTCGCATACGCGTTTCAACAAAAAGGCTGAGAACGGCTTCAACAGTGTGCGCACTCCTACTGGCTGACACGCCCCACCGGTCCGCAATGATGAGGACTGTAAGTTCGAGTAATGCTCAAAACGGAATGACTACTTTTCACAATACCTCACATCTCACCGTATCTCGAAACAAAAACGCCACCTGTGCATTATGAGCGAATTTTCGCCTTCGTTTTTGTTAGCTACTGGAATATTATAGCCCTATTTCATCAGTATGGGAATTGTACGCCAGCACACTTTACAAACAGTGAGGAGTTGGCATCATCATTCTCCAACCAAGTTGCTTCATCAGAGTCTCTCTCTTCCTCTTACAGGAAGTACAGGCAATTTAACCACACGTTTGATCTTCCTACAACCAACTGAAGTATCCCCCAGCCAAGCGGTGTCAGGCGCCAGTTTGACAGGTTTATATCAGTACCTCGCTTCCGTGCACAGCGAAACATACACGAAGGCGTCCAGTGAGTCTTTATGAATTCTCCTCCGCCAAAGAAGATGTCGTATAAGTCCCTTGATGCGCTCAATCGCCCAATGAGAAAATTTCATTGACTTCAACTACATCACATTGAGCAGTTTTGCCTATTTCAGGAGCATTACTAATTTTCAGATTTTGTATATTATGGTTGGAAAATCTGGGTGACTATGAAAGATCATTCCGCAAAATGTTTGGCCCTTAGAGGTCCGAAGGGAAGCAAGGCGTACTCGAAAAAAAATTGAACCTAAACGAGGTTCTACGGAAATAGAATGAAGAAACTTTATGAAATGGTTGTAAAACAAGTGAGGTGATATTTTCATGTGGTTTGACTGAGACTACGACTAATCCACTTAAGAGACAACGAAGACAAACGGCTCAGATCTAGTAATCAGCATGAACGCCAAATCCACTTACGGTATGAAGCACGATTACAACACCATTATGCAGTTCGGTACAAGCACGTATATTTGTTAACAGTGTTTTAGACCGTTTTACATTATTGTTTTAAATTCATTAACATTGTTATGCGATCACATCATCTTCAGAACCTAGAACAAGGTTTCCCGGTTTTCTTTTTTTTTCGTTTCTCCGTTGTTCAAATTTAGTGTGCAAGTGTTCAGAAGTCAAGAGAAATCAGCTAAGAGGGAACTTTTGAACGATTCATGAGTTCAGCTATGAAAAAAAACAGAAAGAATTTCGTCTAGGAATGGAGGACCCGTTGAATTCACCGAGAAAACAAATATATCCCTCAGTTTGAATCCGCCCAAACTGGACTCTAAAGTCGCACGTTTGACGTTTCTAGCCGCCGAAGAAGGGAAAAAAGACCAATCGGGAATCCTCTTGATATCAACCTGAGCGGGAAAACAAGAAAAGAACGAAGAAAGTAACGAAAAAAAGAAAGTCCTGAAAGAATTGTGTTGTCTAAGTGAAGCCATGTGGAGAACAAAGAAAAAGAAACATAGAGAAAACATGCGTGGTTCCGAACAACGAGAACGGTGAGAACAATAGGAGAAGCAAAAAGAGACTTACCTCAAATAGAACTCTTATATGATTCATTGGTACCACTCAACCATCACTACCCGAGAAACTCATCAGAATTTTCTGCTGATTCTTTGCCCATTAAAGTAATTTGGTGCCCTGACCACGAATATTACATTAGTTTTTAGTGCGGGAACCATTCGACGCCAATTTGTGCCGCCACCTTTTTCACCAGGTTCGGTGAGAACTGCCATTCTTTAGTGCCCTGACCACGAAAATCGCATTAGTTTTTTGAGCACTGGTGCCGCTTTGACGCGACCACCAGTTTTTTCACCGGAATCGGTGTAAAATTATTCGGTGTCCTGATCACAGGTGTGACAACCATTTGGCAGGAGATCGCTAACCGCCCGCGTTGCAGACGACGGCACCACATGCCTGTTCCGATATCGGTGCGTGCAGAGCGGACTCCTGGCTGTTTCGTGTTAAGCGGTGAGCTAGTGCAAAGAGGAACGCCAGACATACAACCGAGACAGCATCCATTCTGGCTGCATGCGATAGTGATCACTCTTTTCTAAACACAGCCTTAGCAGATGGGATCACTATCTCCGGCGAATAGTGCGGACAAGCGCAGCAGGCTGCGCTGTCACGTGTACCACATTTCCTCTATCCTTAACTCCACTGGCACCAGATGTGATATATTGTTGCCTGGAAATCAAGCTACTCCTGAATACAAGTTTTCAGTGAATTCAGTGAGCGATCCAGAGTATTTTGGTGCTGGCGCTATGGCGCGGGCACCAGGCGATTTTCGGCCGCGCGGATGTGATAACCATGCTTGGAAGATCAACCTACTCCTCTCACAAATCCAATCCGCTGCCTCAGCGTGGCGTGAGAGGGTGGACTACAGTCGGCTAATGCGTAGGGTGCCTACAGAGGATAGAAGAACTGCAGAGCTTCACTCTAGATGATCTTTCAAATCCTGCGCAATCATGATCGATGGATTTTTCAAGTATCCTGATCAGAGCAGGGCACAGCATTAGTTGGGGATTTCGGTCGAACCCGTACGACCCCCCCCCTTTTTTTTTTGGGGGGGGGGGGTTTAGTACGACCCCTCCCCCTTTTTTTTCTTACTGTTTGTTTTTCTTTTCGAGCTCGAGCTAGGCACTAGAGCTATATGGCGGCTCTAGGTTGTAAAGGCATAAAGTGATTCCACTCAAAGTTTGGAGGAATACCTGTCAACTTTTGTGACGCAATGAATACCAGGATGTGAAGTAGCGAATGTGCTGATCCCCCCACCCTACAAAGCCTAAGGCCATGAAGCAATGCGGAATCCGAGGAAATGATGGAAGGCGTAATATACACATCAATTTGAAGAAATGCAGAAATGCGGAAAATGCAGAAGTGCGGAAAATGCAAATGACGAAAAGCATTACAATTTCCAATTTTTCAGCAATTCGCCATTTCTGCATTTTCCGCATTTCTGCATTTCTTCACCGTCGCAAGCTATGAACGCGGCCTAAATGATGTAGCATAACATAACGCAACCGAAAGCAGAAATAGCATAACATAACAGAAAAACAGACAGCATAACAAAAAAAAAAGAAATGGAGCTATACCAGCCGATCAGCTGGAAAATGGTGAGGAATCGATTGGAAGGGATTCTGGGCAGGACCAGCCGTGCAAGGTGGTTGCAAGGTGGTTGGATTGGAGCGCGAGTTTTCAGGAAAACAGGGTGTCTTTGAAGGGCCATAACTTCCTCAAAAGCGGACCTGTGGGAAAGAGGAGACCGCAGTCGTGTAGAGGAAGGTTTGAGCTTCCTAAAAGTACTGAAATGTTTATGAAGGTCGCCAAATTCATAGAGAAATTCAGCGTTGGGGATTTATTGGGGAGTGCATTTTTGGATAGTTTGCAGTGCGAATTGTACAGGTTTGAACCAAGATATTTCCCTTGAACCTCAATAGTTTGGAAATCTGAAACCAGTGTCGAATTCTAGAAGATTTTCTCTTTCCAAAAACTACTTAAACTGTTTCTGAAGTTTCCGGGATTCATGAGATAATTGCGTTGGGGATTTTTTGGGGAACACTCCGAACTGTTCGAAAGTCCGTTTTCTGTGTACGGTTTCAAGCGAGCGTGTTCGAATAGCCAGAAATACATGTAGAACGTATCCTGTGGTGGAGCAGGAGCAGGATGTGGTTTGTTTAGCGCCAATCATGCTAACTTTGGATGCGCCGCGCATTGAGGTCCGCGCAGAGGTGATGGGATGGTGCAATTTGAGCGTAATGTCTGTCCACGCGAGCAAATGTGTCTATAGGATTCAGGGAGGTCCATGGCGAACCTGTGCACTTGTTTACAGTGTTTTCCGTTGCGTATGATGGAGCGTGTCCCTGTCGACGCTGCCAGATTCGTGCTCCGCCAATCGCTGACTCCGATAAAGGAGACCAACTGCTGGAAAACGTCTGATACGAACGATATGGTAGTCCTGTCGCTTGTCGAAAAAAAACAGGTTGGCTCAGCGCCAAGCGCGATCGCGGACACGCCCCATCATCCGCAGCGAACCAGAGTAGAGTATGTTTAGTCACTTACGAGATGATGTCGACTTATTAATATTTCCAGTTATTTCGGATTAGTTTGATGAATGAAAGTTTTGTACTATTTTTTACATATCCGAGTTCTCTACAAAGCAAGTTTCGCTGTACAGGACTCAGCACACTGACACCTTTGCGCTGCTCGTTACTGGCTACCGCACTCATTACGACCCACCTCCCTCTCCTGGCAGCCAAATACGACCCCCCCCCTGTTGGGATTTCCCCAACCAACGATGTGCCCTGGATCAGAGTTGGGTTGCCCACCGTAATGGGCGAAACCAGGGGGTCAACAGTAATGGACACACGAGAAAGCCCACCGTAAAGAACAAATCCGAGACCATTAAGATCGCTGCACACAACATTGGCACCCTTCTCACCGCCGCTCACAGCCGACCGGACGTGCTGAGGAAAGGAAAGCATAGCCATAACGTGCACCCCAAGAAGCGAAAAGGCCGCAGCAAGACGAGAAAGAAGTCAAAAGAGCAACCCATCATTACGCCTGCCTCTACAACGGCGAGGGAGCCTGCCCCCAGAGCTAATATGACACATATCTGGAGCAACGTAAGACCGACGTAAACATCTAACTGCTTCTATTGACGAAAACTCGTAGCTCCAATGGTTTAGAATTACAACCGAGCTACAGATATTCCGTCAATAGAAGCGTAGATGTACGCTCAGGTAAACTGATGGACAACAGTAGGCGCAAGCTAACAACACAGCTAGAAGGCATAAAAAGACGGTTACTGTCAGCAAAGAAGGATGAAAGGATGTAGAATGCCAACTTCTAAAAGTGGTGAGCGTAAAACCCAGCAATCGAAACTACATTTCTGTCGCGAAAGAAAACCCCAGCGAAGCGATATGCTAAACAGTAAGATGATCGCTTCGATAACGGGCAATAGTCAACACCGTCTGGTCAAGGAATTATTGAAATGCCTACCAAGTCAACGCCGCTTCCCGCCGCTAATTCAATTGGACGCGCCGTAAGGCACTCTGAAAAGAAAAAATTTCAGCTTCCCTCATGTTCAGCTACGCATATGCGTCTCCTCAACAAGCAATTTTAGGCACTGCTCAAATTTCATTGTGACCATGTTTGAGAATAATTACCAAAAGTAAATTCAAGCAGGCAAGTGATATGCAGATGCAGTACTCCTGTGCTCATCTGCATGTGATCCCAAATACGAAATAATACTAAAAATACTCGCTGATTTTTGTAGCCCGTCATCAAGTCGTAAAAGGTAAACACATGCAAAAGATCTGCTCTGGGTGTACAGTTGATAACGTCGTAATCGTACGGGGCGGTGTCAGGAGAAGCGGAAAGAGGCCGCTCCTGCTGCCTTGCTCTACCAGTGATCAGTTACTGGTTGACCGGGGAAGAAAAGAAGCCAGGCTGAAAACGGCGGTGGAGGGTAGGCTCAGTCTATTCCCATTGGAACCAGGATTCAGATCTGTAGCGATATGCAGCTGTAGTCGGAGGAAAACTCATTGCATTGGGCATCCTAATAGCGATGATCAGCATAAACATGTCGCGCATGGCGCGGTCAAAGTAAGTGGTGCGATCAAAGTGTGAACTCAATGTAGGATCGTAGCAGGGCGATCACAGGAAGGATCAGCCGCTCCAACGCCAGTGATCGGTGACCGCTCCAACAATCTGTTTAATTAAACTACCGATTTTTACAGTGCTAACATGAAGGCTAGTTCCCTAGAATGACCTCGAGCGATCAGAACTTTTTACAAAAGCGAATTCGCGCTGAGTCAGAGAGAAGATTCGCTGGAATCGGCCAAGAAAATCAGAAATGTACGTCCAGTTAACTAAATCTGATAAAAAGCAAAGAAAATGCAGTGCAGAAAACGCTCGGGAAACAGCTTCCTTTACGGGCTTCCTTAACGAGAAGACACAAAAAATCGCACGTGGGATCTAAATAGTTAGACGACAAAGATCAAGAAAGGGCGAGAAAGAAGCATGCATCGAGTAAACACCATCACAAAAAACTACCAACGTGGCGAGGTTATGTTTTGTTGTGGGAGTCACTTGTAAGAACCCTTCGCCTTACGTGCAACTACCTCTCACATTTGCTATGGAAACGAAACTTGTACAGGGGTTACGGCTTTCACTATCTTCTCCATCAGAGAGCTCAGATACTTATAGGGATCCTGTTCCATGCCTTAAGACTAAGGAAAGCTGAAATAAGTTTATCTCATCGTTCAAGGCAAACCCGCGAAAGTGGATAGTAATGTTCAATTACAAACCTATAAGTCACTAATAATGTCTCTGGCAACAGGTAGATGGAGAGCAGAATAAAAACAACAAATCAATAAGCTTCACCCCAACGTGAGGAGCTGCCCCAACTCTAATGGACGAAAGTTGTGTGACACTGCCGCTTTGATGTCACTAAGTGATATTTCTCCGATCTCTGGCTTGCACTAACTTTCTTTGCGCGTCGCCCAGTGCCAATACGAAAAAAAGAAGCGTGTGTAGATATTTGAACTTCAAAGACAGAAATAAGCGTTTTGAGTTTTGCAGTGCGCGAGTCAGCTAGAGAGGCGTCTGAATTGTCTGTTGAGAAGGCTACAGCGCCTTTGTTTCTTGCTGTAAAGCCGTGAAAGTTGGATAATCTCAAGGACTGTGGACCAGACTACTTGCAATAGAAGACGCCAGGAGTGTAGCAGGACCTCATCTCGCCGGAGCGTTCGAAACGAGTCCGCCCGCGCTGCGCGAGAGTGGGCCATTGGCAGCAGAATTCGAAAATGGGGATTGGTCGACGCTTTACGAACGCCCCCCCCTTTTCAAAGGCTGGCATACGAACCCCCCCCATGCTCGGACGATGCTAGACAAATGGCATGACTGTGTTGCGGTTATAAGCAACTCAGCTGAAAAAGTTGTTCGAGCGGGTAGTAAGTAGGCATGCGACGACCTACATCGACGGGCGTACAGTAGCGCTGTCAAAACCGTTTCTACTACGCGCGACTTATATCGGTCCCATTGAGAAAGCGCAACGAGACATAGAAATATGAACCCTGTGAGAACCTGAGGCAAGACAACCCTATCCTTACAACTAATGGTCCACATCAATACTTATCTGTCAGACTAACCTCTGCTTTTCATGCTGGCCGTAGTTCATTTTCACTACATCAATTTATCATGAATTTGCAGAGAGGCGGAGTTACGGCACTCCACGGCGAGACACGGGAACGAGGCAGTGCTTCACTTATTTGCCACAGCTTTTCGGCCATTAGTGACAGCCTGCACTACAGCAACCCATCCCATGTACTACCCGCATGCAACATACGACCCCTTCGTCGCGCGTTCCGCGGAGCACTGACCCTGACTCCTCACCCCTGCCTCCCTTCAGTCACGTTTGCACTTGATAGACATTTTGACCAGGAAACAACCACCATTAAGCACGCTATAACAACCAGGATCCGTTGACTTGAGAGTGGCAACTCTACTAGCAAAGGGTCTGGAGTAAAAGCGCCAGTGATTAAGCCAATTAAAAACAAGCTTGAAACAAAATTGAATCTTCACTATCTCCTTCGGCACAATCACAGCCATCTTATTTGCCTTTGCTTAATTACGATTAGCGAGTATCCACACCGTAAAACATGAAATCAGACGTGGATACGTTTTTTAAAAAGCGGCAATATAACCGCAATTGCACGCGTGATGGTGGTATTTAAAAAATATCATCTGCCGTCTAAACGAAGCCAGAACCCGTCTTAGAATAACTTTCCCAGCGCAGCACACTGTTATTGAATACGGCCCGACCGAGGTGCCGGGAAGGGAATTCTGTGCAGGACCAACCGTGGGAAACAAATTTTCGGCAAGTAGGGTGTCTTTGAAGGACCATAACTTCCTCAAAAGCAGACCTATGGAAGGGGAAAGCGTATTCTTCTGTAGAAGGAAGGTTTGATCTTCCTAAAAAAGTGCTTATCTAAATCATTCAAGAAGAAGTCGCAAAAATCACAGAGAAATTGCCTTGGGGATTCGTTGGGGATTTTTTTTGGAAACAGGTTTGAATCAATATATTTTTTTGTAACTCAATATTTCACAAATCTGAGAACGGATTCGAGTGTATGAAGACTGCCCGTTCAACCAAAGCGGCTATTGAAACTGTTTTGAGTCCTCGGGATTCATGAGATCTGGCGTTGGGGATTTGTTGGGGAGTACTACGAGCTCGTGAAAAACCCGTTTCCTGTGTACCGTTTCAAGCTGAACGTGTTCGAATGAAACCAGGGAACGGCAGTAAACGTATTACTGTGGTGGAGCAGGAGCAGAATATGGTTCGTTCAGAGCTGATCACGCCAACTCTGGATGCGCCGCGCACTGAGTCCGCGCAGAAGTGATGGGATGTGCAACTTGTTGCAAATGTTGTCCACCGCTGAGATGCAAATGTTCTGTAGGATCAGGGAGGTCCATCGAACCTGTGCACCTTGTCTACACTGTTTTCCCCTTGCGGATGATAGTAGCGTTGATCGATGTCGACTGGACCCCAGATCTGTGCTCCGATAGTTGCTGATTCCGATAAAGGAGACCAAGTGCTGGAAAACGTCTGATACGAGCGATACGGTAGTCCTGTCATCTGTCGAAAAAAGCAGGTTGGCTCAGCGCCAAGCGCGATCGCGGTCGCGCCCCACGACAAACAAATCCCGCAGCGAACCAGAGTATGAGTTGTACTGTTTAGTCACTTACGAGATGATGTCAACTTGTTAATATTTTCAGTTATTTCTTAGTTTGATGAATGAGAGTTTTGTACTATTTTTTTACATATCCGAGTTCTCTACGAAGCAAGTTTCGCACAGGATTCAGCACACTGACACCTTTGCGCTGCTCGATACTGGCTACCGCACTCATTACGACCCCCGTATGGATCCCCCCCCGCTCCTGCGGACCAAAATACGACCCCCCCCCCCTATGGGGATTCCCCAACCAATGCTGTGCCCTGAAGTGGGCTACCGCGCGTGGCGATTACATGCAACATGTTTGTGAGTTTAACATGTTTACCTGTTTGGACATGTTCTTTGGCAGATGGAATGAGACAAAAAATAATACGAAAGGCGATAAGATCAAGATCCGATCGGAAGTTGTCAACAATGCCAGTCAGGACCTCACCCGCCTAGGGCACGTCCGTTGGTTGGGGAAATCCCCAAAACAGGGGGGGGTGGGTGGCCGTAATGAGCCGCGGTACGCAGGGAACGAGTCGACAGTTGTGCTGAAGTAACGACAGCGAAGCTTGCTTTGTAAGAACTCGGATATAAAAAATAGTAAACAAAACTTTCATTCTATCAAACTAATCAAATCTGAAAATAACTGGAAATAGTTAAAAGATCGACATCATTCGCAAGTGTGCGAACTCATACCTGGTCGGCTGTGGAGTCGAGGGGCGGTCCGCGATCTGCGCTTGGCGCTGAGCACAACCTGTTTTTTTCGACAGAAAATCGAATCAGGAGCACCATATCGGTTCGTATCAACTATTTTCCAGGCAGTTGGTCTCTTCAAATCGAATCAGCAATTGGCGAAGCACGGAATCTTGCCGCGGGTCGGACGAGGGACACACTCCAATCAACGCAACGGAAAATATTCTGTATAACAAGTGCACAGGTTCGCCATGGACATCTTTGAATCCTATAGACTCATTTGCTCGCGTGGACAGACATTACGCTTAAATTGCACCATCCCATCACCTCTGCGCGGACCTCTCAATGTGCGGCGCCAATCCAAAGATTACATCGATGCGCTAGGAACAAACCACATCCTGCCCACCACAGGCAAACGTTCTACAGGTATTTCAGCCTATTTCGAAACACGCTGCTTGCAACCATATCACGAGAAAAAGACGACCTTTCAAAACAGTTTGGAGTGTCCCAACTAAATCCCCAACGCAAATTATCTCATGAATCCGGAGACTTCAGAAATAGCTTAAGTAGTTTTTGGGAAGAGGAAATCTTCCAGGTCGATACTGGTTTCAGATCCAAACTACGAGTCAAGGGGAAATATCTCGGTACAAACGTGAAAAAGTCGCGACTGCTAACTATGCCAAAAAATTGAAACATCGCTAAATACTCCCAACGCAAATTTCCACCGATGAAAATCGGCGATCTTTTAAGTCAATATGTTTTGGAAAGATAAAACCTTACTCGATACTATTGCGTTCTTCATTTTCCCAAAGGTCCGCTATTACGGAAGTTATGGTTCTTTAAAGACACTCCACTTTCCTGAAAATCCGCGCCCCAATTCAAACCAACACTGCGACCCGACTTGAGCGGCTCCCCCCCTGGAGGTGCCTGGCCAGAATCCCCTACTACCGGTAACCTACGGCCTTTAATACAGCTGACTGCGCACGGTTTGGCTCCGCCGTTCGTATTTACTGCTTTCGTGTTAGCTGCCTCCTGGAAGTTTGAAATATCGAATATTTATCTTCTTCTCGGTTTACTCGAATATCGAATATTTATCTTCTTATCAGTTTACTCGAATACGCGTCAGAGCGCGCCCCAGCAATTTTGCTTGGACCGCTCAGAGTGCTTTTAGGAGAAGTTGGCTTAATTTCCTGTTTTTTCTTTTAATTGCAATGATTCAAGGTACCAGAGTTTGTTTTGACTCGAGGAAAAGGTGGGTAAAACCTAATGGCCTTTCTTTCTATTCTCTTTCTGAATCAGGATAGAAATGAGCAAAAAACGAGGGGGCCTCGTTCATGAACTGTACATTTTCTATTTGTCGCGGCATACTAACATAAAACTTATGAAGTTCTCCTCCTCGGGGGAGAGTCGTACGGGCTCCACCAAAATCCCCAACCAATGATGTGCCCTGTCACCGCCGCGCCACGCGATGTCGCCAAGCGCGGTGACCTATTCGAGCGCGGCGGTGTAACTTCCTGGCTGCTCTTCCCAGGAGCGCCAAGTGAAATTGCCTGAGCAACATGGAAACTGTCGTTACGAGAACTGATTTGTGTTTGATTCGCATTGTGACAAGTCACCAGTCAAAACCTGTTCACAGATCCCAGAAAACAAACAACAATTAAACAAATGGAGGCTAAGTAAGTGGAAGCTGTCCACTCAGTAGTTGAAGTGGTCCATCGAGCGCGCGCTCTGCCGTAAATCTGTAACGATCACGACAATCGAAGTGAAAAAAAAAAATCGATGTTGTGGTGAAGTGTAAACCCTGTTACACACCTGTAAGTGGGCTTTACTGTTCAGTAGAAAGAAGAACTGGATTCTCTTCACATGAACTGTGTACTACCTGAAATAGAAGAGTAAGGAAAAAATGAGCGCTGAATCAGGTAACAATAGCTATTGATAATTTAGCTCGTATGAATCGAAGTCTCAGATTATCGTCGCATATTCAGTCATCTCTTCTCGCTAGCGCCCTTGTCATGATAAAATAAAGGACATTTTTGAATAGGGGAGCTTAGTGTCTTGTGTGCTGCGGATGAAGAGGCGTGTCGGGCGGGAAGGGTTTGGCTCGGGGCCAAACTCGTTCTCCATCGCTTGCTGAAGTGGATAAGCGACAACAATTGGTGAAAAACGACTGATACGAATGATATGATACAGTATGTCGACTGCTCACTTCAATAACTGACGGAAAACGGATTTGACGCTGCGCCAAATCCATCCGACCTAGCGCGCCCCTTCATCCGCAGCGAACAAGACTGTACGTGGGCACGGCGAAAGAAAAATGAGACCAGGTATTCCGATTAACGTGACTCGTCCTCAATCCAGAGATTCCGGAAAAAACCCCAGTTCGAACTATGTCACAGGTAAAAGCTTACGTTCCGCCACGTTTATCTGGGTCGCCTGACGCCTCGCGCTCTACGGCGATTTCTTGACCCAACCAAACAGCCGGATTAAAATTGAATGTGGAGTTGCTTTTTTGAAGGTGTCGCCATCCCACCTCGGATTTTTCCTTCTCTCTGACCTCGTTGCTAATTTCTTTTCCTATTGTGTGAGTTGCAGTTGTTACAACATCAACATAACTGTGGGCTACCAATGTGAAAAGTTCGTCCTGCAAGTGGTAACGAATATCGCTACATCGCTTGCTTGAACCTCAGCAGTGTAATAAGCAAAGTTTTTACATTAAAAATGTGGGCTTTCCGTGGCTTATAGGAATTTTGGAATTTGCAAACGTTTTACTGCACTCAAAAATATTTCGATGATTATCACATCTTTACTGTTAAAATTTCATCGAGAAAAGAACCTACATTTCACACTTACCGCCATGCTTTTTTACTTATAGTATCCAAAAGCGGTCAAGTACCCCAATTGTATAGAACTTTGTGTGTTGCTGTTTTTTCGGTAAAACCCTTATAAACCCTGGTTCGTCTCCCTTTACTCCTACGAAGCTGTGGTGATGCTTCTGAACGCAACTATCTTTGGAGTATTGTGCTGTCTTTATTTTATCTGAATGTTTGGTTACAATGTGAAACTCCAAATAAGGCCTCTGCAGTCACGGAACTCCATTCCGTGACTGCAGAGGCCTCCTAACGGGTTTTTAAATAACATTTGGAGTTTCCCATTGTTACCACACATTAGACAGTTATTTTTGTATTTGGCTTTTAGGTTGCGTTCATAGTTTGCGACTAGGCGTTTAAGAGCAAACGAAAGTGGAGGTATCGATTTGGCGTTAGGGTAAGATAGGTATCGATCGGCTCCGGTTGGAAGCATTTTCTGGGAATCGTTTGGCGCGCCGCTCGATATCTACACTTCTTTTTTAACTCGACGCGCTCGTACTCGCAGAACACCTAGTCGTAATTTATGTAGGCAGCCTCAGGGAAACAGTTTGTTACAGGTGACTCTCCGCTCAGAAACCACACCGATTTCAGGTCTATCCGAACAAGCCAGCGGTGAGCCATAAAACTCCACCTCGTTCTTCACTGACCCTTATTTTTTGCCCGTTATGACTCACAAAAAATCCCTAGTTTTCACATCCAATTACACGACCTCACTGTGTAATTTGCAACTGACGAAACAGCTTTTGAACAACATTTCAGCAATCGTGGATTACTCCTCAAGATTGACTAGTGGCGCAGATCCAGAGACGGGGGATTCGAGGATGGCTGTCGATCAATAAAATCGACATAGCCAGGCATCGATTCCCGTTCTGCATTGTTTGGACTCCTCTCCCTGTCCTTACGTGAGCTCTTTATTTCTGTGTCACTATTCCGTTGTCACGACTCCAAATTTCGAAATTTTCCCCTGAAAATTCGTCTGTAGAGATTGTCCTGTACCCTGATCGCGGATATTAATTGGTTTTTAGCGCTGGCTTCCTTTTAGCGCCACCACGTTTTCACCAGAAGCCATAACAAAACTTCTAACAGGGTTGCTAAATGTCGTGATCGCTAATAAGCCATTTATTTTTATTTGTTATACCACCATTATTATTATACCATTTATTTATACCACCGCCGTTTGGCGCTCTGCTATGCCCAGGAGCAGAAGTGGTTCTCCTCCCGCAAGCTCAGCTATGGGAGAGCGCGGATGATCAGAGTGCCTCATTTATCGCTGGCGCCGAGAATGAATGCCATCTTTAATCGGAATGTCAAATAACTTTAGTACGCAAGTTTGTACAATATTTGGTGTCAAATAGCGCCAGCGCCAAAGTGGATGTTTTCGTGATCAGGGCACCTACACTCCTTGTCCCTGGGACGGAGTGGGCGTGGCATTTGAGCATGGCATAGAACGGGTTACTCGTTGGCGTTTCAGAATGGGAAAAGTGTCATCTTGGTCAGTGTTGGACAGAGACATTGCTGCAACTGAGTCAAAATGAGAATACGTAACCAAAGGCACAGCCACCGCCACGTTAGGTTGAAGCGTTTATATATTTTATTTATTTATGGGCATGTATTGTTGCAAGTAATTTGAAAACGTAAACGTTTAAAAAAAGTATGCAGCCACGTCTACTCCATTTCAGGGATTTCGAGGTTACTAACCTATAGGTTTCACTTAAAAGTTTTTTGAGTTTTTTTTTGGAGTCGCCATAACAGAATGGTCTGATTCTTCTTTGAAACATTGGTTGAATCAAGGCCCTCTCATGTTTAAGATGGATATTCCCTTTGATTGGCCATATGGGAATAGCCACAAGCAAGGGAATCATTCGAGATTTCTCCGGAAGCTACTGCGTCACGGTTAGTGCTGTTTTGCAAATCTTCACAAGTTGTTAGGCCATGCTTATACATTGCGACATTGGAGAAGAGGCGAATGCGTGCCAAAGGGAAGGGCAGCTGTAGGGCTGGCGAATCGGCGGACTTGGGGAATTAGAGAAGGCAAGCCAAAAGAATGGATGGGATCAATCAGCTACCATTCTCCAATTCTCTGGATTCTCTTTCTCCGATTGTTTCCTCCTCCCAGTTTGCCAAGCCTTTAATTTTTCCTTGGCACGCGTTCTACTATTCTCCAATTTTGCAAATTGTGTACATCTACAACATTCTGCACACAGCGCTGTTAATGGTTTTCTTCCAGGAGGATGATATGGGTTTTGACTGGCCAACCATGTATTGGCAATTGTCTGCTGATGCTGTTGAAGGGGGTGCAGAGGCCTACGACAGAGCCATCAGGGAAGCATCTGATGAATACAAAGGCAGAATGGTGAGAACTAGCTTTTTCTGGTAGCAATTGCCAAAGCTTCTTTCCCCAATGGTATTTACAACGTTGTTCTGTTGTCAAGAGCCACACCTCTCGTTCATAAATGCTGTGTTGTGCGGCTCGAACACTAGTGTCAAGACCACCCCATATATATATAATTCGCTTTGTCTGTTTGTTTGTTTGTTTGTAAGTTTGTAAGTTTGTCTGTCCGGAAATTCGGTTCGACCTGAAGAACGACTTGGAGAGGTCCAGTCAAGGTGGGGATAGGTAGGGCATGGGACAAGAAATAAAAAGCACACTTGACCTATGGCAAGCCCCGCCCACAGTGGGCGGGGCACTCGCCGAAAGTTTGGGGTTCCGCAGAAAAAGAGC
>MU913381.1:9680-30561 GCA_036418165.1 Cooperia oncophora | reverse complement strand
ATTTTCTAAACTTTTTTCTATGTCTAACTTTTTTCTCTAAAAAAACAAGGTAGACATAGAAAAAATATATCAAAAGATGCGCAATAAAAACCTCTCTCTAATGGACAAAACTGTTTTGAAAAATCTCCTATAGTAGAAGAGAAATAAATAGACAAAGTCAACGCGCATTCCTTTCCGAACAACCTAATATTAGTCCTACACGTCCTAAAGTTTTACCGTCCCAACTGCCTTTACCAAGGAACGATTTTCATTGGAGGGATGACAGACATTTGGTGAAAGCCCGAGAGGAAAAACCTACGAGAATGAAGGGAAGTGAATACGTGACGAAGAAGAAAAGAAAGGCAATTGTGGAAAAGCACATAATTCCTTACAATCGATCACATTTGAGGAAAGAGCAGCCCCTTCATACATCAGCGGACAGCTTTTTCGGAGCCCCACTTTTTTCTTCACCCTTTTCCTAACTGATTCTTATTTTTTGATGGCTAATCACTCATCGCCCGGCTTTCTTAATGTAGTGAGCGTTACTCTACTCATGTTGTTCATGCAAAGTACACACGCTGAGCCCTAGTAACATGCCCTTTATGTGTCAGTGTCAAAAGACCCCGAGTGATTTCCCCAATGCCCAGCATTTATTCGTGAGCGTTAAAAAATCAGCACTCAGGGGCAACACTTTAAATTTCACTTCTTCATGTAAAACAAGAATGGAAGTCAGGTTTGGAAACGTCTATGCTTCCTTTGACGCGACCGGACAATAGGTTTTCACGCTTTAACCATGTATTCCCCACGACCTCTTTTCTATAAGTGGGCTGCATTCGATTCGGGCATTCAGAATTCCTCATCCAGGCAGTTTCTGGCACGAAAACCCGTAGAATAAATTACAATCGCGTAGCGAGTAAAGCGAGTAAAAATAAAAAGGATGTAAATGAATAAACTGATGAATGATCTCTGCCATCAATTTAGCCCTCCAGACTTTCAGATGTCATGGATTTTTATGTAGAACAATATGTGAAGCTCTCGGCGCTGATCAACGGGACGCGCCAAGCATTCTGCCCCCATCCGAAACCATAGCAGCTTTCGTACGCAACGGTTATTCCGCTTGTACAAGTTGACAAATGTACGCGACAGTTTTCTCACTGGTATTTTTTTCCTTTAGTCCTCAGACGAGCATGAAATCTTGTGTTTTCGAAACAAACGAAGACCTTTTTTATTGCCTCGGACGAGTACTAATCACTCTTTTATTCTCGCAAAACAAAAAAGATTCAGCTCTGCCTTTGTTTAGACTTTGGATCGAAATTTGTGAGCACAAATTAACTACATCACTGAAATCTGCTACTGAAGAGAGCTATTCTCTTGAAAGAAAAGTAGAATAAATGAGTGCCTGAGGGGATGGGGATGGAACTGTTAGACATGCAAATTTTCGACTTCTCCGAAGTTTCGGTGTTCCAGTTGAACCCGATGCAGCGGGCCCTTATTCGGCGCTCTCATCAGTTCAGCATGGAGATGACTTTTTTATTCTTCGTTAGGCAGCGTTCAGACTTGTAGCGCTACACTGTCGCGCACAACGTCGCGCTACAACGTCGCGCCACACTGTAGCGCTACACTGTCGCGCTACAATTGTACCAGAGTCCACTTTTTCTTTATGTTCTTTCTTTCGAGATTCAATCCCTTTTTCTTCCTTTCTCATTTTTGATTCCATTTCTGATTCTTAGCTCCTCTTTTTTCACTTTAACATTTAATTTTAATGTGTTTTTGATACAGAACACTGTGATAATGATTTTGTATACCGTTTTCGACTTTGATTATTCAGTCTCAGGGTTGCTATTGATGTATTATGTCTTGCATTGGTGCATCAGTTCTACGAAATTGTTCTCGTTTTCTTCAATGTACTGTTCTGTTTGGATTTTGCTCTGTTTGAATTCAATGTTCAAAGTGAAAAAGAGGAGCTAAGAATCATATAGAAATGAGAAACAAAGAAAAGGGGATTGAACACCGAAAGAAAGCAAAGGGGATTGAACACCGAAAGAAAGAACATAATATCTCTCCGATATCTCCCTACTCTTTTCGCAACAAGGAAGCAGTTCCCGAATTGTAAAGAAGTGAGTCTACAGTGTATGGATAAGAAAAAAAAAACAAAAAAAAACAAGTGATGCCCTCGGGCTCTTTAGGTCAACTGTTTGGAAATCCGCTACTAGGCAATATTTTAACGGCTGGATTATCATTGCGCCGAGGAAAGAATTACTCCCGATCTGGTCAAAACTCTTCAACTTATTGTGTAAGATGTCAAGTTCACTTGAAGCGCGACAGTGTAGCGCTAAAGTGTAGCGCGACGTTGTAGCGTGACGGTGTAGCGCTACACGCTGTCTTACTGAATGAGCAGACGGACAGGAGTAGTTTGTTGCATATGTAGCGCAGGTCGTATTGTGCGCTAATTCTCGACATGAATCAGTTTGTCGAGTGGAGCAACGAAACTAATTCAAGTCAAGGTCAAAACTCCGTGATGAGCGACATCGAGCTTTTCTGTCCCTTTACGTGAAAGGTCAGGCAGGTCTACTCGTGTTTTAGGCGGAGCGTCGCTCTCCACCTTCACCAGCGCGGCATAATACCATTGTGAGATACCTCTAAATGACGGAGTTACCACATAAAGATCAATTTATAACTAAGTATTTATTTATTCCTCCAATGCACACTATAATGGCGTGCCTTGAAAGTCAACAACAGCACAACCGACAGGTTTATTACTCAACTAAAAGAGCCGTTACGATGCTAATGGGGCATAATAGGGAGCTAAACTTTGGTATACAACTAAACGATAAAGTGTGAGGGAGGCTTACTACACGGCGGCATTCACTGATATTTCGATTCTAGATGGTTGAATGCGAAGAGGCTTCAGCAAATTTCACGAAGGGGCCTCCTACTACCTAGGCACTCTCGATCTGCGTCTTACAGTTCTGCCAGACACAGGGCAGTACGAGACAAACATTAGAAAAAAAAGCCGGTAAAGACTTTAGCAGTGAAAGTCTGCGGGTGCAGCGAAAATAAGAAGGTTGCCGAAGCAGAAAATCGTTTCAACTCTTTCAAACAAGTGATGACCGAGAAGACAGGAAGGTAGAAAAATAGAGTCAATGCTCATTGCGAAGTTGGCGATGGTGCCTACAGTGGTTGGTAGTGAAGGATATCTAGAAAATGTGTTGAACGTTCGAAAAATGCGGAATTTTCTAACAAAAAAACGCGTTTTGCATGCGGTGGACGCTTTGCGCGAGACTGGCAAAAAAAGCCGATCTGCGTAAAAGTCAGAAAAAACACCTACGAAGGGGCGCAGTTCTCCATAAGGGGCGCGGTTCCAAATAGGAGATTGCAGAAATGAGTTTCAGATGTGGATGAAAATGTTGTTATATCAATGAATCTGGAACAGGGGCAGCAGCGGAGGTTCCCACAGTGGGCGCGGCTTGACCTCAGGAGCGGAGCGAGGTATAAGAGAGGCCGAAAGCGTTTAAAAAAATTACGAATTCTATAGAAGTGGGCGGAGGCATGAAGCAGGGCTTGTGTGCGGGAAGTGGAGCTTCAGGTTGCAAAATATCCTGAATAATGAGAAGTTTTTATAGAGAATTTCCAACATTCCAAACAATAAGGTTCGTCAAAAAGCATAAAAATGTTTAAAAAAGGTGTGGCTGAGGGGGCGAAGGGCAGGGTGGGCACCAAAAAAATTGTCTCTCATGTGTGCATCATATCTGTGAAAGGATCGCTTAAAAACGGATGTCGACGAATAAAGCTATGAAGTGGCGAAATTTCCGGGGCGGAGTCGTCGGGGGCGCAGTCAACTACTAAATAGTGTATTCAAGGGTGTATGGTAATAGAAGAAAAGTGCGAAAGTAATGGGTAAGAAAATTAATCTTCTCAGGCTTTTTGGCTGGAGTGATGAAGTGATCTTATACGACAGCAACAAAACTTAGAATAACTTCGTAATTTTGTGAACATTAAAACAGATTTTCATAGCTCAAAACGCTTGAATTTCCAAACATAAAAGGCCAGGAGAGACCCAGTAGGCAATAATGTATGTGTGCCAGATATTAGGCTTGGAACTAGGCGAAATCAATTCTCTGCATAAACTTTTTTGATGGCCATGCATCATAAGGAGATATAAGAAAGGTTTGCGTTCTTTCTCCAAAACTCTCATCCTTATTAATTATCGCAGACGAAAGTGAGCAGATTTTCGAGGAATAATGAAGTTGTTTTAAGCTGCTTTCATTGGGACTTCATCGACATCGTCTGACAGAGTGAAGCGCAGTTAAGCCGAGAGCGAACCCCATTGATGGACACATTTTTCCGAAGATATTTGCGACGACGAACGACGTGACGGCAGAAGGCGGGGGGATATCAGCAAGAGGGTTCCACTGCTTCCTCGTTTATTATTATTTGACTAAAAACTGTTGCAAAAGATAAACTCGTTTTCGGACTTCGGGAAGTATAGATATTCAGCCCGGGTGCAGAAACTAGATAGATGGATGCGATGATGATGCCATCACGCGCACCGCAAAACTTTCCTTCTTCGGTAAGACCTCCTCTCCACTGAAAAAAAAGAAAAAGTTGCTCTATAGTCTCAAGAGTAGTTCTAACTCACTGCCAACTAGAAAAGTGCTGATCCCTCAAGACGGGAGCCATCAACAACCCGAACAATTTACCTTATGGGTTTCGCACAACAATGCTGCAACGTGGTTTGAACTTCTGGCAATCTTTTTGAAGGCCAAAGAAATTGCCCAGGAAATTCCGATAGCAGTATTTCGCAACGGAATGGTGGTCGAGAAGGAATGCGGTTCAATGAGAATGAGTATTGAAATTACGAGCAGTTTGTCAGCAGTACAAACCTGAGGACGAAAAAACCAATGATTCATGATTATTAGGCACTACTGAGCTATTCCTACCCCAAAAACTCAAAAAATTTTTTCGCTGAAACGTTGCCTATAGATGTAATTCGATGCGCTGATCACGAATATCACATCCGTTTCGAGCGCTGGCGTCATTTGGCGCCATTATGCGCCAATTTGGCGCCCACCACTTTTTTCACCAAAGTCGATGAAAACTTGCATATGGGGGTTAATTGAGGTCCTGATTACGAATCCAACATTTATTTTTGGCGCTGGCGCCATTTGGCGCCATTATGCGCCAATTTGGCGCCATATTGGCGCATAATGGCGCCATTGGCCAGCGCCGAAATTAAATGTTGGATTCGTAATCAGGACCTCAATTAACCCCCATATGCAAGTTTTCATCACACTTTGGTGAAAAAAGCGTGGTGGGCACCAAATTGGCGCATAATGGCGCCAAATGACGCCAGCGCTCGAAACCATGTGATATTCGTGATCAGCGCATCGAATTACATCTATAGGCAACGTTTCAGCGAAAAATTTTTTTGAGTTTTTGGGGTAGGAATAGTTCAATAGTGCCGATTATTATTACTATTATTATTATTATTTATTATTATTATTATTATTATTATTATTATTATTATTATTATTATTATTATTATTATTATTATTATTATTATTATTATTATTATTATTATTATTATTATTCAATCCACAAACGGAACTCTGGTTAGGTAATCTTGAGTAATCTTGGTACTGGCCTGCTAAGAAGGGTTCGCATCGAACTGGAGAATGGGGATCTACTGGAGCTTTCATGGCTAATGTGTAATCCTAGTGACTCCAGTTTGAAAACAGACACCTCTACGATTCCGATACCTTGAGATGAACGAAGTTTTTTGTGGGAAACTTTGCGGTGGAAGAAATTCATGGTGGAGAGTTGTATTAGGTTGGCTAATAAGTAATGGCGGTTTTTTCAATTGAAAAATTTGTTCGAAAAGTGAAAAGTTTTGCAAGCAAGTTAATATCATTGATAGCAAACTTCTCGTAGTATTAGAATATCAAATTCAAATTCAATTAATTCAACTATTAGCATGAAATTTCTAAATAGAGGCAGTTGTCGAAGATGCTAATTTTCGCCGACTTCACTTCCAACTTCAACGACTAAAAAATTCACAAAAACTATATCCTCAACCAAAGCTTTTTTGATATTCTTATACTACGAGAAGTTTCCTATCAGATGATATATAACTTGCTTGCAAAACGTTTCACTTTTCGAACAAATTTTTCAATTGAAAAAAACGGCCATTACTTATTAGCCAACCTAATAATTAGACTAAGGTGAGGGTGTAAGTGTACGTTGACGTTGGGGATGAAGGCGGCACGAAAGGCAGTGGAGGAGGGGTTGGCGTCAATTTTTGTCACTAGCGTGGTTCTCGGGGGCGTAGCAGGGCGGCTTAACTTTCTCATCTGCCCCCTTTCGTCGAGGCTGTGATCCCTTCGAAATAGCAGCATTTGAAGAGAAGGTACGTAATGCGGTTGGGTGAAATAACGGTGTTAGTGCGACTTTGCTCCAATAGAATGATCATGGAACGATTCCTCCCACAACTCACCTACCACTTTACCAAATTTTCCCAATTTTTGCTGTCATGCGAGAGAGCGATGGGAAAAGTGGCGCTGAAAACCAGGACGTCGAGAATCATGAAAAAAATTTCGTTGACAAACAGGACCCTTTGTCCTCGATGACGTATGGAACTTAGAGAGCTCAGAAGTACAAACTGGAGCTCTTGGGAGGTAGAGTATGGGAAGAACGACGTAATCACATGCTTCTGCGCAGTAGAGACATCAAGTGTTATGGTCCCATCTAACGAGCTCGTCAATCCATAAAAATTATCGCTCAAAAACGGAATGTGTCGAATGGCGTCATAGGAAACGGGAACCATATTCTGTGTGTTTTTGTAGAACAATGATGAATATGGTGGGTGGAGCTCTGCTATTTTTCCCTCATCACGAAAATGCCACTGACGGATGGTCATCCTTTTGCGGACTCTGTTCCCCAAAACATCTCTTTCACAAATGTCACAAAAAAACAAAAATCAATAACTTGGTGGGAATATATGAAGACACAAGTATAGAAACATACATATAAGTAAAACCAAGCAATAATAAACTAAAACCAAATGAAAAAATGAATATGCACCGCGAACTCGTCACGAACAGCGACCTTTATGGAAACTCGGATCTAAAATTTCAAAGAAAGAGGAGCCGCCTAGCCGTACGAGAATTAATCACCCAGCTGAAAGCGATTGGTGCTGAATGAAAGGAAGCTGGAACTGGTAGGCTACCTTGACTACTCGAAAGAGTGCTCGGCAAGGGGGCCGCCCTTACAAGAAACATCGAGCACCGGCTCCGTCCAGGCCGAGTATATGACAGTGTGTAATGGGCCCGTGGATGGCTTTTACCCGCTTTTGAATGGCAGCTCTCTAGGCGTCTGTGGACTTTCGTTCATCACATGTTCTTTCAGTGCTGATAATCGTCCAGGTCTTATTTGAGGACTTCCGATCTCCTCTGGTCCTTTCCTCACTAGTAACTCAATAATCAGTATTTTCACTATCACAGCACAGTGGGGGTGTATCAAGAAGAATGGAATTAGCAGGCTTGCTCCATTGGTTCGTTTCTCCAGACCATTGCCAATCGCTATTGGTTAATTAAGAATATCCGGATGTAGGTCCACCCCACTTCCTGAAACCCCCTCTGTAGATTTCCACTCATTCTCATCAAAAACTAACCTTCTGGCTTGCTACATGTTTTACCTCTTGACAGGGTACAGCATCGTGATGTGTGAAATGGGGGTCTCAGTACGACACCCCCCCCTTCCCCAACACCTACCTACCTACCACTTCCCTATATGTTCCAGTTCAGTTCTTTTCAATTTTTTCACCGAAAAATTTTCCCCGAGCTGGGGGGGGGCATATAGACACATGAAATAGGAAAAAGCACGAAAATTCAACAACCAGGAAAAATTTTTTCCCAACGCGACAAACTTTTCTAAAACCACATACGACCCCCCTATCTCAAAAAGGACCGACTACGACCCCTTCCCCAGTGGAAAAGTACGACCCCCCCCTACCATAATGATGGTGTACCCTGCCTCTTGATGCCTTGGCAGCCGCTGCTTTTTTCACTGTGTTGCAGCCTTTCGCAGCAGGACATCCACCAGAAGTTCCAAGCAGTAGATCATCTTCAACAATATGAGAGATCCACTGGAAGAAGGAGCTAGCTTCTCAGGAAGAGCAAGGCTTTCAACAGCTAAGTCAGACAACTATCTAGTCAACATACACATTCATTGTGGGATTGAAATGAAAGGGGCGTAGTCGGTAACTGGAGAGGGAGGGTTGTGGGTTGACAGAAATTTCTTTGATTGTTGATTTTTTTGATCTTCTGGATAGCTCCAGTCTAGGCTATATCACACCAAATCTACTGATTCTAGTAGGTAACCAAAGGTCCCGCTCCAAGCTCGCTCGATCAAAGTTTAAGTAGGAGGCGAAAGTGTTGCGGGTCGTGAATGTAGGTTTTGTAGAGTCATACAGACATCCTCTCTTAGAGGCAAGTGGAATCATGAAGCCCCAAGACGTATAGGATTAATATGCCCAGCAGGACAGAATTCGGCGCCCCTTAGCAGGCTCCGCGCGGCACCTTCCCCATGGAAAGTACCCTATAGCGCCCTATCAAGCAACATCCCGACCCGGTGCCCACCGCGCCACCCAGAAGAGCCTGACCGATGCTCATACTGTTATCGCTTAATCTGTAAGGTACAATATGAAGTGACGGATTTATATGAAGTTGCCGCAGTGCTCCAAAATGTATGCGTACATACAGTCCTCATCATTGCGGACCGGTGGGGCGTGTCAGCCAGTATGAGTGTGCACACTGTTGAAGCCGTTCTCAGCCTTTTTTTGAAACGCGTATGCGACAAAAAGTGGTAGAAAACGAGTAATACGAGGATATAATACAGTCATATCATTTGCTCGCTTTGAATACTGGTGGATTAGGGGTTTGCACATAGACGACAGGGTGCTGGATAACTCGACACTGGAGAAAAAAAAAGCAGAAAAAACATGGCAACGACCCTAGATAGAACCCCATTTTGATCCCAGTCTGTACGTTCCCATTTAATCCATTTACGACATTACGCCCTCATCCCCGCATTTGATTCCCCGATAAGAACTCTACGACCGTACAGTGACGATTTTCATGCTTTCGTCCTGCAGCTTCGTTTTTCACTGGAAGGCGGGCCTTGAAGGCGGAGTCTGGAGGCGGAGTCACGAAAAAAAGAAGCGTCACTAAACCTTGCGCTTGGAGTCGCTCCTTAGAATGTTTTGCCGCGAAACCGGTACAAGGCTGCTCGTCGCAAACCACACTATCCTCCCGACGCCACATTCTCAGCTTCTTTACGTGATCGCGTGCAGTGCCTTTAAGCAGGGAGTGTCGTAATCGCATCTCACACATCTTGGTGACGTTTCTCACACACACAGCCGCATGAGGCTCTTTTTGCAGCCGAAATTACCGTAAGAAAGAAGCACCCAAGCCCGTTGCGGTGGGGACGACTAGCGAATGGGTGTAGACTATGGTAATCTATCAGGCAGGGATGAAGTGCAGCACTAAACTAGTTCGTTCGACAAAACTTGCCATTTCGCTTTTTTTCTGCTCTATTTTGCTCGATCAAAAGGGAAGCAGCAACGCGCAGTCCCTCAACAATCCCTGACCTCTCCGTGAATCAACCAAATTGGTGTCTCTAGCGAACTCTGCCCATCAATCAAATCCACAACAAGAGCTGGGAAGATATAGACATTCGGAGATAAATTCCCACCTCTAGCCGTTACCGCTCGAAAGAGAATTGACTTGAAAGTTCCCTCGTCTTATTTCCTTTGACTTCTACCAGTTGACCAGTGGCTGTTGATATGGAAGCACGTTCTTCATGCAGATTGGAATACCAAACGCCTACGTGGACCCTTTTTTGATCGGAAAAAGTCACTAAAGCCTCCATTGAGTTCTATGACTAGTTGACACTGGTCAACTAGGGCTCTAATGGTGCAACGAACTCTTCCACTCGGAACGCGGAACCTGCGGTGAGTTCTTTTTCCGCTACTGGCAAGTGTCTGAGGATTCGATGTCTGAGTGGTAGGTCGGAACCGGCAGAGCCCAAGGCTGTGGTGGACTGGCAGATCTGGAACTCAGAAGATGTCCAGTTCTCTGGAGGCTACGATTCAGTCGAAACTTAAGGCCGCATTAATGAATGCCTCTGACAACCTCGTAAAGCACAAGGTATTTGATAAAAATTATATATACATAATACAAATATCTATGCATCATTTTGCCTGCGTGGCCTGTCCACTCATCTGGCCGTCAATCCATGTTGCATGTGCCTGGTTGCGGACAGATGAAAGTGTGCGTAACTCATTCGCCTCTGAAACTCGTCTCGCTATAGTGCGCGAGAGTCGAATTTACGGCCTCGGGCGCACACCAGCCTGCCACCAGAAAGCCAATTAGAAAGCCACCGCGCCCCTGCCTCCGGACCTCCAGTCCTAAAATGTGCACTGGCGGCCGACGACAAAGAGAATCGTGACGGTTATTGGCGTTGCCGTAGCGAATCGAAGAGTTCATTCCGGAAATCGCCTTCCGCCAACGCAGACATTGAGTATCGGTAACTGCCGGCGAGTAGGGTAGTAGTAGTAGTAGTGATGGCAGTAGCATAGCAGGCGATAGATTTATTCACATGTCCGGAGAGACATGAAAACTTCCATAGTACATAAACAAGCGAGCTTCACTCTGCTGGGCTATTGGGAATTTCGAGCGCCGGTTGGAAATTGGATATCGCCGAAGATAAAGGAGTGTTTGGGGAGAGTGGTCAAAAACGAGCACAGGCAGAGCAAGTACTGAAATGTATAGCTCAGAAGTCATTTCTTATTGAGCTATTCATTATTTATTCAATTTCAAAGTCTTCCAAAGCAAAAGTGGATTACCAATAGCCAGGTCCTGGGAAAGCTATCCCTCTCAGGAGAAAAAAGTTCGCTTTCTTGTCGTCGTCATTTTGGGAACGTCAGTGCCATTTCTCAAAGTTTTTCTCTTTATGGTGACAAAGAGTTCCAACAATTTCCCTAGTGACTCCTTAAACTTACATAGGACTCCGTGCCCACCCTTGAAAGTTGCTTTTGTCTTGGATCCCATAGCAACACAAATATACTGCGTTTTTTTAACCCATTAGAGAAATTCGCTACGGAGCTCTTGTCCTTTTCAGTATCTTCATATATTTTATAGAAACTAAAAAAGGTAATCACAGCTCTCTTTGATGGAAGTTTTGGTGGGTTCCATGGTGTTTTGTGAAACATATGACCGAAGGAAGTCTTTTCTGATGTAGGGATAAAACTCATATTATGCGGGCTTAATCCATTCGAAAATCGGATAAGAAGTATGAACAAATTCTGGGCTTCCCCTCCCAATTCTATGCTTCTCCGATACAACCTGTTTTTCCTAGGCATGGCTCACTCAGAAGGCACAGGCTTTGTGATAGAAGATGTTCAGATAACTGTAGATCAGTATTTTTGTGGAAACGGGGCGTTCCCGAGTATGCCTGGGGACGACCGCGAGGGATCGAGAAGAAAAGGGGCAGGCATGCAAGGCACGCCATCGTTCCAACTACTGTTTCCGATAGTTGAAGAAGATAGTCAAATCCTGACGACTTCCCCCCCCCCCGCTCGACGGAAAATACTAAACTGTAAATTTTTCGAGAAAAAATGGAAAAAAGTGGCAGTAGGATGAGAATCTAGGAAAGTGGTAGGTAGCATGGGGAGGAGGGTCGTATTTGAGGATGGAATTAGGAGCTCGTATTTTTCAGGAAATGATCACAACGCGATGACGTGCCCTGCAGACATGTTTGTAAGCGAAATAGGAGAGTCGGCACGGTTTGGTACAGCAGTCGACTGGCGTAAACCATAGCGCCCTCCGGCTACAAGAAACTGTAGGAGCGACTGTAAGAAATAGGAAGGGCATGGCGGATCTCAGATAGAAATTTTGTTTTGATAAATAAATTTTTGAAGACATGATGAAGCAAGGGAACTTGGAGATTCAGGATTGACCATCAACAATGCTTCCAATTAGAGGAGTCGACCTATAAGAAGCCTAATTTTATAATAGCTCAAAGGATAAAAGGATAAAGACTTTGCCGTTGATCAGTTTGTGAGATGCGGCATGCATTCCCACTTCCATTTAGAGTTGTAGTAGCTTATTAAATGCGATGTGACTCACAAAATGGTTTGGAAGCGGGCTTCCAGACAAATATGGTGTCAATGTACCGTCTCCAGGAGAGGGGTAGAAGGCTTGGTGCGTGGGCGAGAGCCGATCCAGGGTTTGATCCCCTGACCGTGCTTCTGCGTGGTAAGGATCCCTTGACCGTGCTTCTGCGTGGTAAGCGTGTACTTGCTACTACACCACTTCAGCGTCACTTTTAAGCTGAAGTGATTTCATAATATGTGATTCGATAAAAGTTGAATGTTGAATGCTTAAATTCTATCAAACATTCCCCGCGTAGGAAGAGATAGTTCCTGCCAGGTATCTTAGGATATTTGAAGTGGCAGTAGGGTCGCACGGAATTGCGTGGAAAAGTGCCAAGGGATTGTCGTGGCCAGCAATCCCTTGGCACTCTAAAGTTGACGTTTGACGTTTGTGGAAATAGATTTTCACAAACGTCAAACTGCTACGCTGGTTTTTTGCTAAGCAACTGACGTTCCATTATTTTTCAACGACAAAAAAATGTCTGCGTAGTTTCATAGAGCTTTTCCAAAGAGCGAATTTGAAAACAACCGAAAGCCACTCCAAACACACCATCAGATTGAAAACAACTATCGTATGTAGATATCGATAAATGTTGATGACACGCGATAAGAAATGACTGTCCTCAGAAAATCGACCCATCCTTTTCCATCCATCCTTTTCAACAATAAGGACTCTCGAGGCCTCGATACAACCGTATGCCCAAACGCTCAGCGAGAGAAAATGCGCTCAATTTTCCAACGAAAGGCGTTTCATAGCTGTTCGAGGAGCAGTCCGATAAAGGGAAATGGATGGTTTGGTAATATAATATCTTATATGACGGGTTCAAAGGATCCAAAAGTTGTGAGGGAAAGGCATCTTCTGCGAAAGTTGAAAAAGATGCAGCTTTGGACTGAGATATTGATTAGAAGACTTTATGTCACAAGTATGTCGAGAGGATGAAAACCTTGTTTAGTGCAGAGTTGGAAAAGCACTCACTCATGGTTCTCATGGAAGCATAACTCTATGGCGCGAGGCCATTACTCTTTTCAACCTTCAAGCCGGGCTAACTTTGAAAAATTTCTAGGAAACACATTTGAAGATTCAAAATCGTAGGCTTTGGGGGATCGTAGATGTCCCCACTGTCTTATCGGAAAGAAAAGGAATGTTCAAGAAAAGCTGAAAACGCCTCAGATAAAAATTCAGCATGAGTATCAGAAAAAGCGAAAAACTGCCGCATCTGCGAACTACCAGAGGAAAAGAGATAGAATGTTAGGAGCTAGAATGCGAGAGAAATCGGAGATGGGTCCCACACAGAATGAATACAATGCATCACACTTATGTCTATAAAAATGACGGCTGAAATGGCTCCCTATGACAGCTGTATCTTGTCTCATATGACCGCTGACATAAATCGTCCCTGATAGGTGAGTCAACTTTTGCGGGTGATACTTACTTGGCCTATGACGACAGCAGAACCCTCGTCAGTCATTGTCGAACCCGGAACTGGGGCAACCTCTAATGCTGCGAATCGGATATTTGAGGGAAGGAAACCTGCCCAACCGAAAAGCGCAAAATGTGCCTTTAAGTTGGTCGCTACAGCGATGATCTGCTAACGATTTGAATCGCGCAAATTTTATTCCAAACTCATTAAAATCCGTGGAGCAAAGCGGCAGCTTCGTGAAGTGGCGCCTTTTGTTGTTGCGACACTTGAAGACAAACCCCGAGGCTGCGTGAATAGCGCTCCAGTAACAAACTCAGTCGCAAAACATAAGTGGCTGTACAGTGAGGGAAAGAGCAAAAAATAAATATGGGGAACATCACTCACTGATTTCCGTTTTTTTCACTATCGGAGGGTATCGGCTTTGGATGACGCTAGAAAACGATTAGTGAGGAGGCAAAGTATCGCTCTGTTGGCATGAGGAGCAAGGTTCAGAGGCCTCGAACAGGGATACTGCCAGTGGTCCTAAGAATGGAGTACCTCGTCATGGAGGATTGGAGTACACCCGGAGGACCACTGGCAGGATCGCTGTTTGAGGTCGAGTTTTATGTCAGCAAAGCGATACCCTGGCTTCCCTGGCTTACTAATCGCTTTTTGACAACATAAAGTGCTAATACCATCTAACGTTGGAAAAAAAGGAAAACATGGTGTCCAGACCTGCCACTTATGAAGGCAGCGCGCCTCTCTCACTCACTGTGAAGCCGCAAAAGTTGATACTCAAAGGTAGCGGACAAAATTACTTGAGGAAGGAAGGACGTCTATGAATTGGTTGAGTGCGGAGACTGTCATCAACTAGCTTTCTTTCAAAGGTCAACAGCTTTCTGTTCTAAAATCGCCAAAACCCCTTTAGGTTCTTAGCTCTGTGTTGCCAAGGGCAGAGTCCAACAGAAAAAAACACAGGGCAACTACAACTAGGAAACAAACAAACATAAAACAAGTAAAAAAATATATAGTACTCAATTGAAAGAGCAATAAAAGGAAGGCATCGTTTCGAGGAAAAGGAGGGTAATGAAGTGAAAACGGCAGCATGAGAACCGCGAAGTGAGTTCAATTAATTAGGCAGCTGAGAGGATAACAACTTCATGGGCGGAGTTAGCACGGAAGGGAGAAACGTGAGCAGGAAGTACTGGACTAGTGGCCTCTTCTCGCTTTGGTGGACATCCTCAAACTGGCCGAGATTCTCAATCATAGTACGTCAGAGGACCCGTTGAGGTGATTTGTGCGATTTCTCGAGGGAATTCTTCAGAGCATAGCAATGACGTGGCGCGGTCCCTAGCAATCGCTGCTCTTTCAATGCACTCGGTCGTTTTCGCTCTTGGTGCGGTTTTTCTATAATCTGCCCAACTAATCTTCCCCATAATGCAAAGTTCCAGTCCCTAGACAAATTCCTCAGGAAGCCGTATCACGATTCATTTATTCCATCAAGTGCATGTTGCCCTTTTCGAGAGATACTCTGGTGAGTAATTTTCCAAGGACATGTTGGATACCCCAGTACGCCTCGAAAATGAATACTTGACTAGCGAACTAGTCCCATTTCCTATAGTGATAGTGGTACTCGGTAATGATGATGGCAATGGTGGAGTTCCGAGAGGGTGCGTGTGTGTTGATGCACACACACACACACACACATTCAGTGGAGCCGCAATAGGATTTGTGCCATAATTGAAACACTCGTTGCCCCCGAAAACCACGCCCAACACCAGCTGTCGGCATGCCGAGCACCGACGAGATTGACCGCAATGTTGCTTGAAGCCATCAAAACAAGAACACTGCGATTGCGCATACCCAGGGCAGAGGACATTTTGAGCCCTTTTTTGAATAAAAACCCATTTAGTCAGCCAAACAAGAAACGAACGAAAAGTTGAAAAAGTGCAGTAGCAGCCCGTTGTCTTTTTTTTGTATCTTCGACCTTTCAAGCAAGGCACGCCATCGCGTTGTGATCATTTCCTGAAAAATACGACCCCCTAATTCCATCCTCAAATACGACCCCTCCCCATGCTACCTACCACTTTCCTAGATTTTCCCAACTTCCTACCACTTTTTCCATTTTTTCCCGGAAAATGAAAAATACCCAGAACTTTAGCAAGAATTTTCCGTCGAGCAGGCTATATACCCAATATGAAACAGAAAAATTTCTGTTTTTCCTAACCTCCTACCAGTTTTTCCGAGATTTATTTTCAACTGTCAAAAATAGTAGTTGTATAAACCTTTGGCAGTCCCTCTCCCAACAGGTACCAAGTCCAAATACGACCCCCCCTCCCTCGCCGTTAACTACGACCCCTCCCCGTCGTGATCGTCACAACTGCCCTGATTTCAAGAGGAGGACTGGTGAGGTGGCAATTGGCACGATAACCACGCAACGCGCTGGGGATCAATCCCGGCTCGGCGCCCCTTAGGCCATCCATGCCGTCTACCTTCCAAGAACGGTAAATTGGTACCTTGGAATATGGGAGGATAAAAATACTGACTTGCACATAATAAATAAATAAAGCTGGCCGCGGAAGTCATTGTATAGGCCGCATCGCATTCAATAAGCATACGATTCTGATAGGAAGTAGAACGCGTGTCGAATCCCGAAAAGGAATTGGTTAGAGGCACGATCTTACCTTTTCTTATCCTTTCGGTCTTTCAAATTGTTTCCAAACGTTTCAAGAACCAAATAAAAACAGAGAAAGCAACGCAAGGAAAAAGCACTTGCGGTGTGCGAGATGAAGGTGCGTCTTATACAAAGGTACCTAGAAAGTAGGGTATTTGGGCACAGGCTTTCAGAGGCATCGCATACGGTTTACAAAGTCCGTGAGACAGGATTATGTCCAGCCTGTCGAGGACTCCTACGAGCCAATCCTATCCGAAATGATAAATACAATGATCTGAAGCCAATCGACCCATATAAGCCCTTTTTGGTTACATCGCTCTATGAGCATCTCCTCCACCTACGGGAATAGAAGAGACGGCACATCCCAAGAAGATCAGCTAGGGAGACTTCATCTTCAGTAGAATGGTGTGGAGGCAGGGCGGTGTAGTGACAAGTGGGACGCTTACCACGTGCGGAGGTCGAACCGGATCGCCTTCCACCCGAGTCAACCAAGCCCTCTGCCCTTAGGATTAAGGTTCTTCTAAGAGGATGAGAACACTGACTTCTGTATCGTCCGCAAGTCATTGCATAGGCCACATCGAGGACTACGATTCTGAATAGGAGTAGAATGCGTGCCGGATCCCAAAAAGAACGGCGAAGACTTTATTCTTCATAGAATGGTGCGAGCATTGCATAAATATGGATAAATATGGTTTTCATTATACGACTACTGCCTCAATATCCCTGAAATCCCGTAGCTGAAGATGTTCAGGGCGAAATCTGCGCGAACAGGAATACTTGCGCGAACTGTGAATACTACCATGCATGTTGACCTATCTTGAGGGTTGGGCAAAATTACTGGTACACCAATATTTCAATGCCATTTCAACATTACCTTCAGGAAACAAATCTGGCCATTGTTTACTACAAACATGTCAATCCAAAATATAATGGCGGCCTTCGAAATGATCGCTCTTAGCCGCCGCACAAATCTTTTGACGTTTGACGAACGTTACGTGCACGTATGCAGTGGTCATCAATTTTCTCCCCAGGGTTTCATGAACGCTGCTCATAGAAAATCCGAATTTGAAGGTTCGGCAGAGCGGGCCTCGCTCTCAAGAATGGCCTGTAGAGGAAATCCCATTTGGGTAAGGTCCGGGGAACTAGTGGATCATTCACCGTGTTGGATGAAGTCAGTGAGCCAGCTGAACGTACCGTTCCTAGACAACTTTCGCTTAGTAAGCTGTTTCAAAGAGGAATTTAGAAATGGCATGAAGGCATCCTCCAAGACATTTTTTTTGTGTGTTGAATTTGACGCTAGATTCGAGAAAAACAAGTTGAGTTTCTCCCCTTAAAGGCACGGTCCGCGACCAGGTATAAAGTTGAAAATGTTGCGTCGAGTGGGTAATGTGGTCCGCGATGAACAACTTTATACCGGTTTCGCGGCAAAAAATTGCAAGGGAGAGGTGCTGCAGCGCAATATATTCAGCGCCTCCTTTTTTCCAGTGACTCCGCCTCCAGACTCCGCCCTCAAGGCCCGCATTTCAGTGCTGCAGGACGAAAAAGCATGAAAATCGTCACTCGTAGGGTCGTAGAGTTCTCAACGAGAACCAGCTGGGCGGATAAGGGCGTAGCATTGGAGATGGGGTTCGTTAGGCACGTACAAACTGGGATCGGAATGGGTTTCTAGCTAGGGTAGTTGGCACATTTTTACCGCTTTTTTTTCTTCACTTTCGAGCTACTCAGAGCCTCGTCGTCTATATGCGAACTCCTAATCCACTATCTGTGATGGCGAATGATCGCGGACTTTGCCTTTAACCCTCCCTAAAACCATTATTGGCTAAGCTACTAATGTTTATTCCCGTGTCGATACTAATAATAGTCATTTGTAACAGTAAGTATTGCTTACTACAAACACTACTCAGCACAAGCACTACTACTGGTAACTCAAAAAATATACTGACTATGAGTAACCTCAAATGTCTCTCCAGTGGATCTCCCCATTTCCGGAGTCGGCGGAAGTGGATATATTCCCAACTAGAAACGATTGGAAACTATCAAAATTAACTGAAGAACGTATCTTGGGAACATGCAGCCATGGACCGTGGGAGGATTCCTGCATCATTCCAGTCTCCTCTTCTTCGTAATGTCCACAGCTTGGACTCCCCGTAGGCGACGGGGTACTTCTTAAGATTTCTTTGATGGTCCCTTCCTCCCCATTGACCGTTCATCGACTGGCAGTGTCCGGCAACTCTTAGGCTGATGATGGTCTGAGAAAACCGAACTACCTCATATATGGGTGGGCATTCATTGAGGCTAAATACACTGCGCCATTCAAACGCAAACTTCCCGATTAGACTAAAAAGTCCAGAGCAGTAGGTGCAACAATGATTTCGCCCCTCCCTTACAGTGCAGCTCCGTACAGGGTGAGGTAAAGTCATCGGATCACCCACACCTACCGTTTAGAGGAAAACCGAGAGGAACTTGTTAACATGCAACAAATTCACGTTTTTAGTTTTTTACCTTTTCTGCTGCAGAGTTGATTTCTGTTGAGTCCTCTTTATATTAGGTTGGCTAATAAGTAATGGCCGTTTTTTTCAATTGAAAAATTTGTTCGAAAAGTGAAACGTTTTGCAAGCAAGTTATATATCATCTGATAGGAAACTTCTCGTAGTATAAGAATATCAAAAAAGCTTTGGTTGAGGATATAGTTTTTGTGAATTTTTTAGTCGTTGAAGTTGGAAGTGAAGTCGGCGAAAATTAGCATCTTCGACAACTGCCTCTATTTAGAAATTTCATGCTAATAGTTGAATTAATTGAATTTGAATTTGATATTCTAATACTACGAGAAGTTTGCTATTAAACGATGTTAAGCTTGCTTGCAAAACTTTTCACTTTTGAAACAAATTTTTCAATTGAAAAAACGGCCATTACTTATTAGCCAGCCCACTAGCAGTTATTAGCCAGCCCACTAGCAGTGGGCTGGCTAATAAGTAATGGCCGTTTTTTCAATCGAAAAATTTGTTCCAAAAGTAAAACGTTTTGCAAGCAAGCTTAATATCGTTTAATAGCAAACTTCTCGTAGTATTAGAATATCAAATTCAATTCAATTAATTCAACTATTAGCATGAAATTTCAGGTGGAACAGACGTGAGCCTGCCCAATATTGGCAAGGTGAAGGTTGCCAACTTTGAAATTCTTGAAATTAGTTCCAAAGCGTCCTATTGAGATTCCCTTGCTGAGACTTCTACCTCAACCTTTTCCGAATGTATGGAGCAGCTTAAGCGATTTTAGCACTTCGAGTAGACGTAAATAGAGGCAGTTGTCGAAGATGCTAATTTTCGCCGACTTCACTTCCAACTTCAACGACTAAAAAATTCACAAAAACTATATCCTCAACCAAAGCTTTTTTGATATTCTTATACTACGAGAAGTTTCCTATCAGATGATATATAACTTGCTTGCAAAACGTTTCACTTTTCGAACAAATTTTTCAATTGAAAAAAACGGCCATTACTTATTAGCCAACCTAATAGCTTTCTACGGTAACAGCTACTTTCGGTAGTGTCTTCGAGGTGACAAAAGTCTCTTGGTTCTACTGAACAAAATGGTGCCCTTGTCGTGTTCAGTGCTGATAGCCACCCGAATTCTGTAGAAGTATTTGCCAACAATCGAAAACATCATTTATCGACTGATTAAAGAGGTTTCTCAAATTCGAAGTATTACAGGGAGTAGCTTAAGATTCCAACAGTGCAGGATTTCTACATAAAAGTAAGAAAATTCCTGCTAAAGCAAAGAAAAGAAAAGATCTAAAGTTTGTGCTAGTGGTAGCGTCATTCTTCTCTCTTCTTGCAATCTAGGCACAAAAAGTCACTTGCGCTAGTTTCAGTGTGCTTACGAGCCTGGTAGGTGGAGCTGTATTGAACCGGCTCACGTTTCGACTAAACCGCCGCAGTCAGAGACCCGAAGTTCGATGAATAAAGGTGAAGTTCCACCCACGAACCTCGTAGGGCACATAAGAACTGACACAAATAAGAGCTAAGATAGCGAATGAACGTGGATTTCTCTTCTCTTCTGAGCAATTAATGCCAGACTGTTCACTGTTCTCCATGGTCGCTGGCAAGTGCAACGGGTGAGGTGAGTGGGCCCGCAGTTGCAGTAGCGTATCATTTTCTTCAGTCAAAAATGCACAGGGACTGGGCTGGAGGGAAGTGATACCCGCTTCCCATTTCCATACTCCGCTCGCCCTATCCTACATAGATGTGCAGGGCTTTGGTCACGGAACTCTGGGTCACGGAACTCTGCCCTGCCAGTCGAATTAGGCTGCGTTTATACTTTGCGGCAGCGTAGCGTAGCGCTTCCAGCGTACGCCAGCGGCAGTGCCGAAGAGAGGATGCATATCGATCTAGCTTCACCAGCGTCACCAGCGGCACGCTAGCGCACGCTGGCGTAGCGAGGGCACGGGAAGCATAGCTATCGATCTAGCTTCACCAGCGTTTCTCCTCTCTAGCCCCTCTCTAGCCCCGTCGCTGGAAGCGCTACGCTACGCTGCCGCAAAGTATAAACGCAGCCTAATTCGACTGGCAGGGCAGAGTTCCGTGACCCAGAGTTCCGTGACCCAAGCGCTGCACATCTATA
>MU913380.1:0-23462 GCA_036418165.1 Cooperia oncophora | reverse complement strand
ATAGCACATCTCCAGTCTAACAGTACGAGCAGTACTCTTTCAGCCAAGGACAGCGAATTAAACATCTCTATAGCGGACACACACGAAACAGAGTCTGTTTCCTATCCATCTCCAAAGCTTGATCTTTTTCTAACAAAGGACGTTTTTAGGTCGTGCAACTCATATTCAAAACGGCTCGTTGTATGTTGTGGAAATTCATGTAGGCGCCACAAAAGTGTGGTTCATTCTCCTCGCGCGCTTCTGGGAAGGCCGGTGTGTATACAGTAGACTGCTATGAACCACGCAGGTGACGAAAATTGCTGCTCTCCCTTTTTTTGTGCCCGTGATAAGTTGGAACCCTTTGTGCGAATAGAAATGTGCCCAAAAACACACACATCTTTCGTCCAGAAAAATAGAAGAGCTTTCCATTCCTGCACTTTTGTAGTCCCCATATAAACCACTTCAACATGCAACAAACCATTCCGAAAATGGGCTCCAAGACCTGAGAGTACTTCGTCGTAAAGTTCCATCCACTCAGTGGACTTAGGAGCCACCTGGGCCCACCATCGTCGAATGTTTTTTACCTATCTGCAGAATGCGTCTGTCTTCGTTACTATTGAACCTTTTGCAGCGATGATTCCCAAAACCTCTATTCATTGGACAAAGGGATCCGATAAAAATTCTGGGGAGAAAACTGTAAGTTTAAGATTAAGACTGAGCATCAGCCAAAACCAAACAATTTTCCATCGGGAAAAAATCATCCATAGAGAAGAGTCACAAAAATGGAGAGTATGTTTCAATGTATAATGACTAACCTGAGTATCGCGAAAATAATATCTCCATAAGGGCCGAATTGTTGTTTGTCCACCTACGTCCCAAACCGTGAACGAGACGTTACGGTATTCAACAGTTTCCACATTGAACCCTGTGAAAAGATGTGATGAATCACTGATGGCTTGCACACGGCCTGCATCTAGTGTAATCCAGAAAGACCACTGCGAATGCCATGGTGTGTGGTCGGAGCAATATTTATAGTCCAACCTCTTTTGATTTCCAACAGTGGTCAATTATGACGTCGCTATATTACTTCTCTATACTTCTCTTACAATACTTCTCCAGCGCAATGTGAGAGTTAAGATTTTAAAGTTCGAAATGTATGAAGAAATGTTATCACAGGGCAGAGTGGGTTTGGATGTTGGTTGGCTAAATTCTAGACCCCAAACGGGACTCAAACCTGCACCTCATGCTTTTCGGGCAAGTGCGCTATTCTTTACTTAGAAGCAGTTGGCACGATGAGACCCCAAGACGAGAAGGATTCATACGCCCAACAGGACGGAATCCCGTGCCTCTGAGCGGGCGCTGTGTCGCGCTTCTTCCAAGGAAGTTATGAGGCCGTATCAAGCTGTAACATACTCTATATCTATTCATACCGACCGATGCCCAACCCGGCGACGCCTCATCTACAGCCATAAACAAATTGGACTAACGCTGAGTCAACATTGATGCGTCGTTATGGCTCATTTGCGAGTAAATAACAAGCGTAAGGGATTCAGTCTATGAAGCTGCTTGCGGTGCTGCATGGATATATTGGGTAGGATTAGAGTAGCCATTATCACCATTACAACGGCTTTGTGGCAATGATTCTGCTACGCGGAATTCGTCCGGCACTGCTTTATTGTGTCAATAAACGAAGGCTTTTCTTCGCAGGTTTTTGACCGTTTCACTTCGTTTTTCGCCATTTTCGCACTATGTACCCTGCTAGCATTTCAGACCGAGTACCAAATTATCGAGCCAACTGTCCTTGAGAGAGAGAGCGGCCCTGGTGGCGTGACGGATAACTCACTCACTCGGAAAGCGAGAACTGTGGGTACAAGTCCCGCTTGGGGTCAAGACCTAACAAGACACAGCGATCTGCCTAACACAGCATTCTTGCGAAAACTTTCGCAGCGCGCACTGCGTCGTTAAACAGCAGTTGTACATGAGACAAAGTAACTTCGGAAGCTTGTGATGCGTTGCGTTTTTGTTTCGATATTATATCACCTCTTCACTAGTTCATTCTTGCAGCCTACAGAAGTATACGGTTGGCAGAAATGTTTAAAATCACCAAAGAAATACGTACCTATTGTAGGAATAGTGGTCACCACTTCTCCTAGCTTGAGCTTATATAGCACAGTGGTTTTTCCTGCATTATCCAAGCCCACCTTAAAACACGTAAAACAAGTATCCTCGATACAAGCAAACATCTAGACTCAGCTCTGCTTCATTAGCCCTTTGAAGGTTGAAGAATACCATATTCAGTACCATATTCTTTCAAACAAGCGGAAACACTCCTTGATGGGCTGCTTTCTTTGTCCGCGCAAAAATACGGCCAGATGCCGCCCAGCACGTACTATTAGGTTAGCGAAGTTCATTATGAAACGAAACCTTTTTTTGAAGCTTTTGCGATTTCTCCGAGAACGGCGAACCTGAACAATATATTTTCCCCTAAGAACCAGTGACCTCCGCCTTCCTCACTGGTGTATCAGAGGGGATTTTGTGAAGACGTCAGGACGCAATGAATCGAAGAAGCCATCCACCGCCACTTCAAGGTCATAGTAAATTTCAGTTTCTTCTCCTCGCATGTAACGCTTTAGCAATGGCAGCAGCTGGCGGGAAATAAGTCGTCGCCCATTTTGCTGTTACCACAGAGCATCTAACTCTTACCGATGGTCGCTAGATCCGCATAACGAACTTCCTGCTAACCTACCTTGGTGGCGTTGAGGGTCAAAATAGTGTGTCAAGTCGTAAGGAACATAATGTAGCGCGCAATTATTGCCTTTGCTATTTCCTTTGAACAAGTGAACCGTACAGATAATATAGAGCTGATATAGAGCTTACCATCAATATACGACATGGTGTCGTTCCAAACCAGAAATAGTGCAGCCGTGACAAAAGGAGGCCCATCTGAATCTTCTGGAACTTTGCACCTTTTTCATGTTTTCACATAACAACCCGAAGTTTTGTAATGAAACTGAAATCTGAGAGTGAAGGGCTTGGGAAAAGAGCTCGAACTTGATGCCAAGGCACCATTTTTGTTTTTTTTAAATGATACAAGACAAAAACATGCAGTTAACCATGCGGCTAGAATCTTGAGAAATGAAAACATTATCGAAAGTTGCTTAAGGGGTGAGAGCAAGCAAATGTACTGATGTGACACCTGTGTTTGTCCCCTTTATACGGAGGAACGACTCCACGTGTCCGTCGTTGAGTTGTACCTAGCGACCAGATTACGAAAGACTGACTGTTAGTCACCTGCCTGCCTCGAAATTCTTATCTGCTTGTTGTCCGGGAACAGTACCCCCGTTCGTGTTTGGTCGGCCCCTTGTGCTCCTCTCATTACCTTACCCATACTTCCACAATATTTTCGGTCAGAAATAAACTTAGCTTGCACAAGCTTTTTAGCTTAGTGATTCACAGGGCGGACCAAGGGTTGGACCTGAAACAGCAGAAAAACCGTTGGTAGTAGTGATTACGCTTTTGCGAGCACATCTTCTGCTCCTTCCTGGGAATGATTCTCTTCAATGCTGAGAGCTGTTCCATTATCCATCAATGTCTCCAGGTCTTCTCAAGTCGTCCTTCTTAATAATATTGCTTTGTCATACTACAGCGTCGATGCCTAATTAGCACAACTTTTCCAGAGTTATGACGACAAGGACCCTTATCTTTCTACCTTGTCTCCCAAGAAAGTGGGGTACCGGCACCATTGCTTATTACCTTGAAACTGCCTATTACCTTTCAAAGGAATAGGTGTTAACAACCGTAAGGCAACGAAGAAGCGATTCTAAAAAACTGTTTTTGATTGAAAGATTTTTATTTCCTCTCTGATTCTTCCCTGCAGACTGGGAGCGACCTGTCAAAGTGTGTTAGATAAACATCCCAAACGACCGATGCTGCGACTGCACAGGAACTGCAGAGATGGAAAAATGTCTAGAAATTACGCATTTTCATTTATAGTGTTGGTACATATCAGCACTGCTCATCCTCCAACATCTGACCATACGAAAGTCTGTGTCAATCCTCTTCAAAAATGCTGCCTACACAGTAGAACCGCTACAGTATCAGGGATAGCCGAGTGTGGGCTCATGTTCGCAACACTCTGGAAAAAGCCACGAGCTCAGTCCCTGCCGAGGCACAAGACCATGCCTTGCAAAAATTGCAAAAATGGCGACGATACCAGCGTCTAGGCAGGTTTACAGGCCGGCTGATGGAGAACCCGTCACAACAACCATGATTAACCCATTCGCGACCAGGCGCGTTTTTCGAAAACGGCTCGTTCGGACCGGAGCATTTGCGAGCTCTCAGCAAGTGTCCGCCACCAGTGGTGGACACGGTCCCTCGTGACCCCTTACTAAAAATTTTAGCACTGTTCAACTTTCTGCTCCCGAAATCTCCTTTTTTACTGAACCATCGAGTGCAGGGGTTATTCCTCAGGTCACAAAAATGACATTCGTCCGGTGCCATTTGGCGGCAATGTGCGCGGAAGCGGTGATCGTGTTAAAAAGGTCGAGCCAACTCAGGAAACGACTGCTAAGCCAAGTCTGTCCACATAGAAAGAAAGTTGGTCGAAAGTTGGCTTGGTTCCGGATGTCTGAGGCAGTGAACGTTGATAGTGCTTACAGTTTTTCACCGTCGTTATTCGGCGCTGGTTCTTATCTTTGCAGAGCACTACATGGCATGAGCGCCATGTAGCGCTCTGAAAAGGCTGTAGCTTGGAGGAGGAGTGATTCCCTCCTCCTAAGGCAAGCTCAGCCTCAGCATCGCATTGATAACCCTTGTGCCCTACGCTAACGTTCCTGCTAAAAATGAATGTCATATCAATAATAAGGACAGCGAATAACCCTAGTATCCAAGTTCCCATCAATTTGGGTGGAAGAGGTGATAGCACCAAATTGGCGCCAGTTGGCGCTGGGACCTGTAGTGAACGTCATATTCGTGACCAGACCAACAAAAAGCCCTAGTATGTAACTTTTCCTGAAGTTTGGTGAAAAAAGGTAGTGGTGAGTTGGCGCGGCACCATTCTGGCGCCCCGGTTTTGATGAAAAAAGTGGTGGCGCCAAATTGGCGCCTAATGGTGCCAAATGGCGTCAAACACCGCCGGCGCCAGAAACGGACGTCACATTCGTGATCGGGGCACTGAGTAACCCCTACCGGCAATTTTTCAGCAGAAATTTTTCTAGAGGTTTTGGGCTCAGGTGCTGCTAGTTGAATCGTGCCTGGGACCCTTATATCTGAAGATCTCGTTGGTCCACTATTTGCATAAATTAACAAAGGTATGAAGACTTGTACCACTGGGAAAAGTTCCTCGAAGAACTCGAACTGTTTCTAAAAATTTCATCAAAAGCCCGTCCGCCACTATGGTGGACAGAAGTGGACGATTCGGTGTCCAGCACCAGTGGCGTACATTGTCACGAATGGGTTAAAGGCGCAGAAGAACCGGTGGTAACCTAGGACGTCAAGTGACGTGCAGAACCCTCGCCCGAGTTCTGTGGTCAGTATGCGAGGGCTACCGAGGGGTGAACGACCTCGGCCAAAGAAGCTAGTTCGAATTGGGACCCTGAACGTGGGGTCGCTCACCGGAAAATTTCGAGAGATCGCTGATCTGATGTAGCGAGGGAATCCAAGTCCTATACTTCCAGGAGACGCGCTGGAAAGGAGAAAAGGCCCGCGACATTGGAGAAGGGGTCAAGACTCTTCTACGGCGGAGACGCCAAGCGGAACGGAGTGGCCATAGCGGTAGCGGAGCCCCTCAAGGACTGCGTCTTCTCTGTGAACAGGCTCAGTGGTCGAATCATGGGTTGGGAATGGACGCGAAGGAGGGGTACTGAGCACCGCAAGCTTGAGAAGGATGACTTCTACATGACCCTGGAGGAGACCATCATATCGGTTCGAGAGGATTACTATATCACCATGGCAGGCAATCTAAACGGCCATGTCGGTAGTGACAGGGCATGGGAAGAGTACACAGAGGCAGGTGGATATGAATGAGGAACACCGTGGGAGAAAGGGTCTTGGGCCTTGCAACAGCCCACGACCTAGCGGTCTGCAGCACGTTCTTCGCAAAGAGGCAGACCAGAAGGTAACCTACAGTAGTGGAGGGAGACAAACGGAAATCGACCATGTGCTCGTGAGAAGATCATCCCTCAAAACTGTTAAGGACATCAAGGTGCTGCCTGGTAAAGAACTGGGCCCTCAACCCAGACTCCTCCTAGCAGGCATAGCCCGAGATCTCTCCAGGGAAGCGGGGGTAAGAACCGAGCGGAGAATTCGGTGGTGGAACTTACGCCAAGTGTAGAAGGATGCGCTCAGAAAGAGGGTACTGGAGGCTGGTCCCCAGATCCTTAGGGACGCATCCAGGACACTTGAACCAACGCAGCAGATGTCCGCTAACGAAGACTGGGAGAGACATGAGGGGGAACCATAGGAGGCAGGGCAGCGCGGTTTTGGAACGAAGAAGTTCAGCAGGTGGTTAAGCGGAAGAAGGAAGCGTACAAGCAATGGCAAAAGACAAGGACTCCAGAAGATCTCGCTGTCTACAAGAGGTGCAAACGACTCGCTAAGGCAGCCGTAGCTAAGGCGAAGAACACGGAAATGGACGCCCTGTACGACAAATTGGACAGCCCAGAAGCAGACAAGTTCGTCTTCGGCTGGCTAAGGCCGGCCATCGGGCCACCTAGGACCGGATAGTGAAGACTGTAAAAGGCTGTGACGGCATCATTCCGAGGAAGCCAGTGGAAGTCAAGAGAAGGTGGGAAGGGAATCCAAAGAACTTCTGAACGATGAGACCTCCTGCAAAGACAGCCCGCAACTAGAACCGACGGCTGGTCCCATCACACTTTGCACACAGGAGGAGGTCCGCAGGGAGTTAGGAGGATGAATGTTGGGAAGGCAACTGGCTCAGATGCAATCCCGATCGAGGATTGAAATGCCCTTGAAGAGCATGGAGTAGGTTGGCTCACTCTCTTCTTATACAACATAACAACCGAAGTATGAATGCCGGATGCTTGGAGGTGCAATGCAATCGTTCCCATCTTCAAGCAGGAAGGAAATATGACGGATTGTTCCAACTGCCGGGGCATTAGACTGACCGCACATACCATGAAGCTGTACGAGAGGTTAGTCAACACCAGGCTGAGGGACCTCGTTCCGATCTCGCAGAAGCAGTTCGGCTTCATGCCCGAAAGGTCCACTACGGATGCCATCTTCATCGCCACACAGCTAATGAAGAAGTAGCGTCGACCTTGCTACCTAGTCTTCCTGGATCTCGAGAAGGCCTTCGATCGCTTACCGCGACCTGTACTCTGGAGGGCTCTCAGAGAACGGAATGTTCCCGAGCACCTCATCTCCCTGGTGAAGGACATGCACGATGGGGCAAGGCGGCTGAACGCACCCCGCACGTCCCTCCAAGGGAGGACATATGGATTGAGTCAGCTCATAGCTCTTCCTCTTCCTACTAACCCTGGATGTCATAGCAAAGGAACTCATGGAGGGGCCACCCAAAACCATCCTCTACGCCGATGACATTGCCTTGATAGCGAAGAGCAGGGAAGAACTTCAAGCGAAGGCGCGAAAGTGTCAGTGGAGGTGCTGTCTTTAATGGCCTACGGTTTAACCTCAAGAAGAGTAAGCTCCTGAGCTCAGAGGAGTGCAACCCAGGACAGTCGCGGAAAATCGATTGAGAGGGTTGAGGACTTCCGCTACCTAGGAAGTGATCTGACGCGTGGTGACCAGGCAGCATAGGCTCGAATATATGCGGCTCGTATGAAGTGGAGGGAGTCGCCATCGTGAACAATAATCCAATTAGCATCGTTAAGAGTAGGACACAGAGTACAGCAGAGAGGTTCAGCTCGCTTGCACAAACAAATTCGAACGTGAGAGGATTTGCAAACTGCTTCGCAGCCATACAGAAGTCCAGGATACAGAAGTACTTGCTCGAGCTTTGTGGAACGTTAACGTTTTCCTTATGAGCCCAAGCAGTATTGGTTTTCTCAGCTAAGAAAGTCTGTTTATGAGGGATGCTTCACGACAGCGAGTGCTAGCCATTTGCAAGAACCATGAAAGGCAGCTCCACTCAGCTGAAATGAGGATGCTGAGATGGGCCTGCGGCTGGACACGACTCGACAGAGTCAGAAACGAGGACGTCAGAGCGGTCACACAGACGGCTCCGATCCAGCTGAAGGCACGAGAGCAGCGACTGCGATGGTATGGGCACGTGCTGAGAAGGCCCGAGGAGCACCCGATAAAGGAGGCACTAGACTTCGGGGAGGGACGTGATCAAGAAAGACCTCACTGAAGCGAAGGCCACAGGACGCCCTGGATAGGAGAAGATGCCGACTGTTACTAAGAACAGCGGACCTTGCAATGGCGCGAGATCAACGCTGGGAGAAGAAGAAGAAGAAGAAGAAGAAGAAGAAGAAGAAGAAGAAGAAGAAGAAGAAGAAGAAGAAGAAGAAGAAGAAGAAGAAGAAGAAGAAGAAGAAGAAGAAGAAGAAGAAGAAGAAGAAGAAGAAGAAGAAGAAGAAGAAGAAGAAGAAGAAGAAGAAGAAGAAGAAGAAGAAGAAGAAGAAGAAGAAGAAGAAGAAGAAGAAGAAGAAGAAGAAGAAGAAGAAGAAGAAGAAGAAGAAGAAGAAGAGAAGTAAGAAGAAGAAGAAGAAGAAGAAGAAGAAGAAGAAAAAGAAGAGAAGAAGAAGAAGAAGAAGAAGAAGAAGAAGAAGAAGAAGAAGAAGAAGAAGAAGAAGAAGAAGAAGAAGAAGAAGAAGAAGAAGAAGAAGAAGAAGAAGAAGAAGAAGAAGAAGAAGAAGAAGAAAAAAGAAGAAGAAGAGAAAAACAAGAAGAGAAGAAGAAGCAAGAAGAAGAAGAAGAAGAAGAAGAAGAAGAAGAAGAAGAAGAAGAAGAAGAAGAAGAAGAAGAAGAAGAAGAAGAAGAAGAAGAAGAAGAAGAAGAAGAAGAAAGAAGAAGAAGAAGAAGAAGAAAAGAAGAAGAAGAAAAGAAGAAGAAGAAGAAGAAGAAGAAGAAGAAGAAGAAGAAGAAGAAGAAGAAGAAGAAGAAGAAGAAGAAGAAGAAGAAGAAGAAGAAGAAGAAGAAGAAGAAGAAGAAGAAGAAGAAGAAGAAGAAGAAGAAGAAGAAGAAGACAATAGAGTCGCTACCACTGAGGATGATGGGACGTCTGACAGTTGTATTGGAACGCATCCAAGGCAACCTTTTCCACCGATTACTGTAAGCTCAGGATTGCGTTTATTGGTATAAAAGGCTAAACAACAACTGTACCCTGCTCTGATCGGTGGACCACACGAGACCAGCACAGGTTCGCGAGGAAGAGCGTCACCTGATAATACAAATCCTGTGTTGAGCTATTCTTTCCTGAAAGTTAGAGCATCGCATTAGCGCCAAGAGCTTTTAGCGCTACTTACTCCTTGCTACAGCTCTTTGACATACATGCCACTTTTGATCAGCGTTTTCGTCTCATCGCGACTTGTTCTTTGATCTGGAATAGGCGTCTCTCCTCTCCCCCACCTGGTACGTCATGCACGAGGAAATCACAAACAGTGGATAGGTTTTGTTTCTCTATAGGCATTGTTCACACTCTGCGGTCCAGCGTTTCTCTGAAACGCGGCGGTTCGGCGAAAAGCTTTCGATACATATCGACTGGCGGTTGGGCGAAGAGCCTGGCGGTTGGGCGAAAGGGTTTTGGTACGTATCGACGGGCGTTTCGCCAAACCGCGACGTTTTTCGCCTTCGACAAAACGCTAGCTCCATCGCGGTGGCGTTTTTCGCCAGCGAAATCGATACACATCTACTGCTTTTCGCCCAACCGCCCAACCGCGGCGGTTGGGCGGTTGGACGGTTGGGCGATTCTCCGATCGATGACTATTTATTGCTTTTCTCCCAACCGCCGTTTCGTCAGGGCCTGGCGACTGTGAACAATGCCTATGGTAACTTTTGGGCGGGCGGTAGATATTAGGTTGTCCGGAAAGTTCTCAGCGTTTTGTGCACCTATTTTTTGTACATTCACTGCTGATTAAAAACTCATTCTGCCTTGCTTCTCAGTAGCACATCCTGTAGAGAATTTCTTGCGCTATCTGATGGTATAATTGCCGTTTCACCATTGCTTGATAAACCCCCTTTTTTCAAGATTTTTTCAAGCATGTGAAAAGAGCACTTCGGACGATTTTTTTCTTCGACTATAAATTGGGGCAATCCGCAATCGAAACAGCTCAACAAATTAACCAGGTGTGGGGGCCCAATAGTGCTAGAGAAAGCACTGTGCGGCAATGGCTCAACAAATTTCGTTCTGGAGATTTCAGCCTTGAAGGTGAACCTCATAGCGGTCGACCTAAAGCAATATCTGACGAGGATTTTGAGGGGATTTTGGAGGCTGACCCATCCCAAACAGTTCGAGAGATAGCAGAAGAGCTAGGCCTTGGCAAATCCACTGTTTGCAGATGGTCTGGAACGCATTAGAGTGACCAAAACTTGACAATTGGTGCCCACAATCGGAGTGGCGGCAGGAATCGGTTATGTCTCGAGCGTTTACTTCTACATTGCTCTTTTGCGCAGCAGAAACGACCTGTTTTTGGACCGAATTGTCACCTGTGATGAAAAATGGGTCATGTATGATAACAGGAGACGTTCCGGACAGTGGTTGGATTTCGACGAACCACCGAGGTAATTTTCAAAGCCGAACCCTCACGAAAAAAAGATTCTGGTCACGGCTTGGTGGTCATCGGCTGGTGTGATCCACTATAACTTTTTATCACCAGGCCAAACCATCACAGCAGAACCCTACTTGAAGAAATCGACGAATTGTACCGAAAATTTTGTCAGATGCAGCCAACACTTATCAAAAGAAAGGGTCCGATTCCTTTGCATGACAACGCCCGCCCACACGTTTCACAAATCACTATCCATAAATTGAACGAATTGGGGTTGAAGTTCTACCTCACCCACCATATTCTCCAGACCTTTCACCAACCGGACTATCACCCTTTTACACGTTCAGAACTTGCCTTGCTGAAAACAATACCTTCACAGTTAGACCAGCACAAAAAAGACCCTTTCGGTCTAGATTTGCGTAGATTCTCGACCACCCAGTTATATTTGATGGGATCTCCCAATGCTGTCACATTGGCAAAGTTTAGCTGGGAATTCGAATGGACGTCTCAAATTATTGTTGTATTTAAGCCGACCAAGATTGTTAACGTTTATTAGGCCAACGTTTCGGCTTCCTCGCCTTCGTCAGAGCCTGAAAGAGTCCGAAACAGTTGTGATTTGCTCTCCCAAACGCCTTAACAAAAACTGAAGACCCTTTTTCTGAGAGAAATTGGCTAGACAAATCCTAGGCGGTACCTCGACTCGTGTAATATGAACTCGCGCTTACCTACTGATTCTCCGCCGCGGAGACGTGAGATCGACCACCCGGCGTTGAGTATGCGATATTAGAGTGAGAATCTCCCCCTCTATCCCTCGACCTCAAACCTCGACCTCATGTAGATCAAAACCCACAAAGGTCGGAGAAGGGCGCGAGTTCACGGGTTATGACCACACATTCCTCTTTCCTATTCATTTTGGGGTCTTTAGCCGAAATCCACAATGCCTCCAATGTTTTTCGCGCTGCGATCTCCGGCTCCTGCGCCAGGATGGACACAGTCACCTGGAATCCGCACAACCTATGCATTGAGATATGAACGCACGAACGCCTGCGGCACCAGCCGGGCCCAGTTGTTGGATTGCGATTTCGGTAAGACCATCCATGTGTTCTTTAACCCGGTCACGCGCAAGAGGCCTTCCATTTTCCCTTCTCTATCACCTACTTGCACTAACTTGCAGCGATGTGGCCGGAACAAGCGCTATCGACATAGATCACTCACCGACTTCTATAGCAATCCACAATCTGCTACTACCATAATAGCAAACATCCACTCTGGCGCCACCCCCTATCTCCATGAGATAATCGTACAGGCGATTTCGAACGAGCGATACCCGCGTTTAGATTGTTCGGGCGACGGATTTCCTATTCAACCTAACATCCGGCTTGGCACAGCCGCCACCCCTTATTTCCAAACTTGCTCGGATTACCTGGCTCACTTCATCTGATATGAACGGAAAATTGAAAGGCACTTTGTCGGTGGATATCTCGTTGATGACTCTACAATGTTCGTCATATCCTTTCCGAGCTGATCTTGACCCCGGGTATCCGTTGGATACCGCGATATTCCGGGCCATATTGAGCGATTCCTTTTATTATCAATATGAAGACTCTTGTTCGCAGTCTGACAACATAATTAGCCAGGCACAGCCGCTTTTCCGTCTTCGGAGTGTTGACCATAGCGCGTTAGTGGCCACCCGAGGATTCGTTCTGTTACTCGGCCCTTACCCAGAGTTACTCCACTTAGTATCAACCATCCTCCCGATAACTGCATCTGATCGTTTTTAAGGAAAGGAAGCCAGTTCATCTATGCGGATTTCCCTGGTAAATTGAGTTTTGGCTGGACTGTTTATTGCAGAAGTGCAAAATACCAACACTTAATTTCGATTTCGCCGTTGCGGAATTGGCATATAGCAGCAGAGTGCATCAATATTAACGGCCCAATAGACGAAGTGCGCCTCTCGATCCCAGTACGGGTTTACACTCAATCTTGGACATGAATGCTGATAGCCAGATCGGATGCCGAGCCGACCCTGGTCCCAAGAGCCAGTTCCCTCAACTGGCTATAACTACTTGCCCGCCGAATTCGTATCTATTTCGAATTAAATCCCGATGAGTACATTAATGCGAAGGTTACTGATCGGTTGTTTAAAGTCTGAAATCACTTGGAACTACGCTGAGAACTTTCCGGACACAACCTAATAGTTTTGTGGTTAGACTGAGGATTTTGGCCGTTCTTACGATAATGTTGTGATTTTGCTGTGAAGCCAGGTTTCCCGGGGCAGCAGTACTTGCTATTATCATTACGATCACGCCGATTTCTGGGCAAGATCTTTGCGAATATCTAGTTTGTTTCAAATGTTGTTTATTTATTTATTTATTTATTGGATGCACGCATAGGTGCGCTTTTACAACACTTGAGTATCGGATCGAAACTTCAATCTTACCTAACATCAAATTGAGGTAACATACGATCGCTAAAATAGGTAGAATGTTTCCAGCCAGATCTTTGCCAGGTGGAATAAAACTTGATGAAAAAGCCAGATCTTTACCAGTTTCAGGGGTGTTTTGAGCTGGGTCACTCCTCATTAACTCGATGATATTAACTTCAGTGGCGGATGACGCTAGGGAAAACGTCACTCCTAGACGACAACCAAGCATGGAATCGGAAACTGAATTTTCGGATGTTAGGTATTCCCTATCCCTAACAATCCAGTTTCGGACCCTGCCACTTTAGCTTGTCCATATACTAACCTCTATGACTAACAGCTCCTCTAGGTGTAGGCTCTTGGATTAAATGGCAGTCATACCGACCAGAGACCTCCCTACCTATGGTACAAGTTCAACTAAAGTAAGATGTAAGATTGCACAAGAAAGTAGTGACGAAACAAACAAAGAAAACAAAACGTAAACAAAGACGTAAGGGTCAACAATGAAGAAATGAAAAATTGAATATCGCGGCGTTTCTCTCTGTACGGCTGGATTGAGGCTGGGATGTGTGTGGCATTGCCGAAGGAATGATGGACGTAACTCAGAGAAATTATGGAACTGAAAGGCTAAGCTGGTTTCAGACAGGTGGAGATCTCAGCAATCTTGAATACCAAGAATAGATAGCAAATCAACTTTCCTCAGCTTACTCTTGAGAACGGGAATATTCTGAGCCTCGTCAGCCGGAAGCAGCTGAAGCCGTCTCGCCTCCGGAAAAAAGAGAGCTAGAAATCTCACTGCGTTGTTTTTTCTCTAGTTTAGGGCACTGCAGAGAGCCTGGAGTTGCGCCCTCTACAGGGCCTAAACGTCCAGTACTTGCTCACTTACTTTCAGTTCCAGCAAGTTGAAGCAAAGTACTATGCCATTGAAAAAGCGCCTGTAAAGATGTGTTTTGAGTCCAAATCTATTCACCGCTCTCTGTAATCAGGCAAGCACTACGATAAGCTGGATTTGGGTCGCACTGAAGCGCCAGCATTCTCGTGAAGTCACGCTGTACTTTCTCTATTTCCTCCTGAAGCTTTTTTGTACAGGGCCTCCATACTTGTGACCCGTACTCGGAATGGAACAACGTAAGCCATGTAAACTTTTAAGAAAGTTGGGGCATCACTGTAGTGAGCGTTCCTGAAAATAGTGAACAGAGCACCAAAAGCTTTTTTTATGATGGCGCTAATGTGATGACCGAATCAGCTTTTCAGTTTTTATGGATTCTCAGATCGCGTACTTCTTCAGTGGTTTCCAGTACGGTACCATTGAAATCATACGGAGTCTTGATAGCCTTCCCCATGAAGAGCACCGATGTCTTCCCAAGATTCACAGGTATCCCCCAAGCCTCAGCCCACTTCATCATATTGCTTATGGATTCGGAATAAGGCCCGGTGAACAGACCTGTGGGCGTCTTCGTTGTAAATGCCGTACACCTTAATGTCATTCAAATAACGGTTGCATAGCCGAGCAGCTAGGTAAATCACATGTATGCACTAGAAATAATATGTAGAGGTGACAACACATCTCCCTGCAGAACCCCTCACAAGTAACGGCTCGAAAACGCATTTCCAACTTCAACACACATGTGTCTGTCATTTAAATAGCAGCGAATCCAATCAAGAATGGGTCCACTGATACCCAAATGACGTAGTTTTAGGAGAAGCTTGTCGTGACACACTCTGTCAAAAGCTTTGGATAAGTCAAAGTCGAGTTTTTCCATTTCTCCTAGAAACACTAGGTACTCACTTTTTCAACAGTCCCAGAACTTGTTAGCAAACTTCACGGAGATAAGGAGTTTCTTCTGCCCGTTCCCGAGATTGGATGTGTTCGGGATCGTATAGTGGGTGTTCTTGCTCTTGTTTCTGCAAGGGTATGACGTTTCCATGAGAGAAGTCAATTGGGCGAAGAGGGATTTTTGAGATAGCCTCCGGATTGATCTTGATTAATGGTTTTGCATGAATTGTCGCCTGTATTCTTGTTATAATAGTGCACATCTCAGTGAAGCTTAGTTTTCCACGTCCGACGGCATTGTTGAGCGTTTTCTTTACTGATGCAACGAACCTTTCCCAAACGCCCCCATCCTGGGCGGTGCAAAAGGGTTGAAGGGCCATTTTATCCTTTCGGATGCGCTTTAGGACCTTAAGGATTGACCAATGACTTCATCATTCTGAAACATGATTCTTATTATTTAATTATTTATTTGTTAGCACATAGCGTGCACCATCGACAGCGAAGACAAAATCGTTACTAGCACAAAAAAAAGGAAAGAAAGGAAACAGTATAACGAAGAAACAAACAAAGCACTAAACCTAGTAATGTAAGGGAGTCTAGAATTCCACCTGCGATAGCGTGTTGAACTACACGGGAAAAACGAAATAATTTATCAAGTAGAGATTAATAAGAGAAATAGAATAACGCAACAAATGTAGATTAGCAAAGGAGATTCGAGAAGAGTCGAGACGAGTTGAGAGGTCCGGCCAGTGGAGGCGACCCCTGGAAGCGAAGAGAGGAGAAGTAGTAGTCGTCGTCCAGTCGAATTGAGATCCCACCGAAGGAGTGTCGATCCACCACGGAGGTTGAGACGACCTGAAGAAGATTGAGTGACGAGAACGAGGGAGACTGTTACTTACTTGTATCGACCCCTTTTATCCCAGTTCTTCCCGCGCGGTCACAACCTCCCCGCGATCAAAGAGGGACTACTTGACTGGTACCCAGATCCTCCCTTTGCCGGTTTTGACCCCTTGACCACGCCTTCGCTCTCGGTGGTTGCTCTGATCAGGCTGCCTCTCGCTCGGTGACCCCCCCGTGATCATCGCGAGCGTCCTAGTAGGCCCTCCGCTTTAGGGGTCGCCTTTCCGGGGATTTATCTCCCTCGACTCTCCTCCGCAACAACACGCCCCCCCTCGGCGGAGTCGGTGCCCTCACCGACCGCTCTGTCCCTAGCGGTGGTAACCCTGCTTGCGGGACCCTTTTCCGGACTACTTCGTACAGCAGCTTCGCCGCTGCCACGCCGTTGTATGCCCTATGGAACTGGCCGGCCGACTCGGCCCCCATGTAAGGGAGTCTAGAATTCCACCTGCGATAGCGTGTTGAACTACACGGGAAAAACGAAATAATTTATCAAGTAGAGATTAATAAGAGAAATAGAATAACGCAACAAATGTAGATTAGCAAAGGAGATTCGAGAAGAGTCGAGACGAGTTGAGAGGTCCGGCCAGTGGAGGCGACCCCTGGAAGCGAAGAGAGGAGAAGTAGTAGTCGTCGTCCAGTCGAATTGAGATCCCACCGAAGGAGTGTCGATCCACCACGGAGGTTGAGACGACCTGAAGAAGATTGAGTGACGAGAACGAGGGAGACTGTTACTTACTTGTATCGACCCCTTTTATCCCAGTTCTTCCCGCGCGGTCACAACCTCCCCGCGATCAAAGAGGGACTACTTGACTGGTACCCAGATCCTCCCTTTGCCGGTTTTGACCCCTTGACCACGCCTTCGCTCTCGGTGGTTGCTCTGATCAGGCTGCCTCTCGCTCGGTGACCCCCCGTGATCATCGCGAGCGTCCTAGTAGGCCCTCCGCTTCAGGGGTCGCCTTTCCGGGGATTTATCCCCCTCGACTCTCCTCCGCAACAGTAAAACAAGCAGACAAACTGAACGTAGTCAACTGAGTAAAATCAGTACACTATTGGTAGCTTGCTCCACTTGCTTGACGTTTGATGCGCTGTCGGTGCGCATTATTCTGGGAACGCCTCTCTTGGAAACGAGCCTTACGAAATTTACCCTGATGTTTTTACATGTATCGCGATTCTTTAGGGATCTTTTGAATGCGCTGGAAGTGCGAAGAATCCAAAATCGTTGGCGATGTATTGTCAGCGTATGCTCCTTCACCCAGTGCAGGTTCACGCTATAAATTTGGCTAACGAGCAAGCGAACCAGCTCGCAAACTTGGTTGCGATTTAGTTAGGTGACCTGGTATCCCTGGGAAGTGCACCATTTCGTAGCTGAGATTCCTGCCTTATATAACACCAGACGGATCGCCAGGTTGTCTCCGGTCGCTCCTCCCTCATTCAGAACGACCCGGCTTCGTCGGGCGTCCCTTTCTCTGATAGCTCCAGAGAAACTCTTTCCTATTTGCATTACAACTGCCAGTTCTCAAATGGAGGGCGTTACTACAGAAAGTCGCCATCGTAAACAATAATCCACTTAACATCGTCAAGAGCGTCGTCCAGGCTTTTACTGTTTTCCACACAAGGGTAACTACAAGAAGCGCCCTTTGGAGTTTCGAAAAGCGTCCCAGATCTGTTAACCGCCTTTATGCATTCGAACCTGTCGCAAACCATTGTCGCGAGTTATTTGTCGGGACCGTTTGACTGTTTACTATATTGGACCTGCTGCCTACGGCGTGACGTATTCTTTGCTCGACATACTGCTTAGCGCTAATTTCCCTCTTAAGTAGGAGTCATTAAATCTTCTATTGTCTGCTGATCTTGGGACTGGCCCTGAATCAGAACAGACTTTACGATGTCCTGCGGGAATTTATCCAATATGGTCTCGCACCATATTGGATCGCAGGTTTTTCGTACATCGTAGCTTAGCAATATCATCTGATGAACCAGTACTTGAATGTGGTCAAATGTCGAACAGCCTTCAGCAGAACCACTTGCTCGTCTTATAGTTACCAGCTTTTGGACGACTCGGGCATGGTGCCTGGTTCACTACTATTGTATTCAGACTAGCGTTTCGAAGTATTCTGAGAAGTCTTCAGCGCAATTCTGGGAAGTCTTCGGCGCTACCATAGAATTTGGGTAGCGATGCTTGCGGGGGTTTCACTGAACGGTAGTTTTGGCGTGCTCAGGGGCCCTTGCTTCAGCGGCGCTAGGATTAGGATGAGGTGACGAAGGATGTGATCGTCATCGGAGACGACGATAGGTGGTACAGTGGTACATACCACAGAAGGTGAGAACAATGAGCACTAATAAGTTGGTCATTGAGGGTTAACTCACCTGCACACGTTGTAGACGAACTGAGGTAGTTGGCAACTAAACCCTGGTGAGGATCACCTCCTCAGGTGAAGATTAGGGTCAATTGGAGATAGTCGTCTCACATGGTGAGACGACGAAGAATGGGATCGCCATCAGAGAAGGCGATACGCTCAGAACACCTAATGATCCCTTTTTTTCGAAGACAGAGGGACATTTTTGTTTTTCTCTTTTGGGGTGGGCCACATAAGCAGGTGAATGGAGGAGGTTTAACAGACACAAAATAAACACATTCTAATAAGCACAAAATAGGAAAGTAATAAAGTTCAAACGAAAGGGTGTACCGGCGGAGTGGCCTCGCGGATGGATCCTGGTAGATCCGAGACGTGTGATCTCGGATCCTGCAGTAGTAGAATGCTATATTAGTCCAAGCGATCCTCTCAGTTCAAGCGAGGTCACGCTGAGGTACCTGGTACAATACCCACAAGTTCACTCATACGCTGACCCATGCTCTCCGGATTTGAAATTGAGGTGCTAACGTATTTGGGGGGGGCCACGCGGCTCGCGGCGAGTGATGACTCATCGGCTCTTCACTCATCGGCGTACTTGAAGCGCGAAATAGGGGAAGTGAATTGATGAGGTGAAATGCCCTTTATTCCATTGTGTGGAAACGGCTCAAGAGTCTATTTCAGCGATTTAATAGTGAGCTATTGGAGTAGCTCTCTCTTTGGATTCTGCGGAGAATCCAACTTATTTAATTGTGTCACTTTCATTTTACAAGCGGATGAGTCATCGCTCGCCGCGTGGTCCCCCCCCCAAATACGTTTGCACCGAAATGGATCCAAAATTATTTGACTACTGACAGACGTTTATGCAGCTTTGCGGTTTCTCCTACTTTTTTCAATGATGGTGCAGACTGCAGTCACATTATGCAGTCCGAAATGGATGTCATAAGAGTGCCTGGGACGTGAATGCACTCAACGGGCATGTACCGTAATATAATTTCTCTCCCATGTGCGCAACTTGAACTCCTTCCTCATATGTGCTTCCTTCGTTTTTGAATGTACCATTTCCCTGCCTCTGCAGGACAGATCAGATAATTCAAAATGGTATTTATACCAGAGAGTATCGGAGGTATAACCAAACATTTTGTTAGATCTGCTCCAAGCTGACGAGTTGTTTTTCTTACTTTGAATGTCGTCCGTTCCAGCTGTTTATTTATTGCGATGGCTTCTTTTCGCAATTTATATTCTGAAATAGATTCGGAAGAAAGATTTGCCTTCCCTTTCCTGGATCAATTTTTTAACTTTTGAGTTGGCGCAACCGAGCAATTAAGATTTTCCATAGTATGCATAGCTTGAGCAAATCGAGGTTTGCCTGCGATTCGCATAATTTTCAGTTCTTTTTTATTACTTCATCTGTAAGCAAGTCTTTCTTTTTAGTGGGGGCATTTTGCGCTTTTGCTACTTCCCATTGATGTGTGGATTCATCTAAAGAGCCATTTCGTGAGCTTACAAGCGTTTGCGGGTTCTGCCATGGTGGCTAGACCAGCTTGCTCCAGCTTCACATCACAAGGTCTCAGCAGAGTGAGACTTGTGACCGGAATCAGTGAAGTAGCGAGGTGCAAAATGTACTCCCCCTATTCTTCTTCGAATCTTTGATAACTGAGCTTTTTTTGTTGAGTATGATAACCAGCTGTTTATAAAGCCTATGCGATGATAAGTGTTCAGACCATATGGAGCAGAGAATCGAACGGAATTCTGTAACAGCCTCATAGGAACAAGATGAATGCAACTCCCCATACTGTCAAGGTTAGTGAGTGACATATTTAATAAAGCTTGTTTCGTGCAAAAACATGACCTAAACCGATGACTTCTCGAATGGACCTTGTTCAGCCTGGTTTTCTTTCTCTGTATGTCAATACCAGAGTGCACATCAGCGTAAAAACCTGTTACAATTCATCATTCTTCTAGCATTTTTATGTCACATGCAATCATACGGGAATCAACATCATAAGGTGTTTTTTATAGGGCAGCCATTCTTTTTCAGTAGCGTCCTTTATTTTCGTGGCATCGACCCCACACCTGCTCCAGGGATTAATGTTACCGATTGACAGATCTCATCACTGAGAGCCGGGCGCGCTCAACCTTTTTAGTACCGGCTGTGCTCCCTACATGTTTACTTCTACATGTGTATCTGTCCTGAATTGAACACTAACTTCTATAACTCTCCTGTAGAGTTATGGGTATATTTCATGCCCCATATGGGGCACGTCCCGCCCTTGGGGAAAATTTTTACAAAATACCTTCAATATTTCCGCCGCTAATACGATCATCTTCCCCATCCTACCTACTCCCTTAAATTCTCCGTGGAGGTATGTGACGCATTTGAAACGGGGACTATCGAAAAAAGTCAACAACCACAGGCGTTTTTCACCAAGACAATACCTCGCTGAGGATTCGCGTCGTGCGACGTGCCCTTGCACCAAAGACCTTGCAGGAGCCCCGATGGAGGCCTTTCCTTTTTGAGGTCGAACAGAACATTGCCACGCCCAGTGTTGCGCATGCCAAGGAAATCAAGGCTTAGTAGGCTCTTGTAAAGTATAAAGGATAGACCGGGTGACTCGTCCACACTAGGAGCTTTGCCCTTTTCACTGTTTATTCGGTTTTGGACAACACCTGATTTTATACTTGTTTGCTATTTGCACTGAATGGTAAGTGTTATGACCTCCGATCGAGAAATTGGTAACACTCCTCACAGTGCTGCCTATCTCTAAAACCCTAAAAATGTGCAGTCGGTGGCGAGTGTATTGCTCTACTGTGGGATCGGAGCATGAAGGAACAACTCGTACAGACCAGAACAACACCCTGTACCTTTATTTCGTTCTCGTTGCAGTCGTTGTTGTGAAACCTGTGTTTTGTGTGCAATTAAAACCGTTCACTCAAAAGCTTGTAGTTCGTGGGAGGGTTTGGGTCGTCGGTCATTTGAACTTGGCTTCGGCTACGTCTGTTATGAAGTATTCTCCTTGTGGAACAACTGTTAACATGCATTTGTTTAACACCAGACAGGATAGCCTTTGTATCAAGTGGGGAAAATGCGTCCCACGTCATGTTCAAATGAGGTTCGCAACCTCACCTACTCTGGGATAAACAGTATACAAATTTGCAGAAAACTTGCCTCAAATAGATCGCAGAAACAACGAGCTCCTACCTAACACCGAACTGCCAAATGACACCATCTGGTCTTACCCTGCCTTGAGTTCCTTGAGATGACGCAGGCACACTGCGTCGGCAAAGCCGGTACAGCAATGAGGCGTTCGTTGTTGTGGTTTGATGGCCATTTGTTCTTCTCTCTGATCTGCGGCAAGTTGACATGCTCCGACAACGGCCACGGCGCAACCGTCGCATCGTCCGTTTTTTTGGTTTAAAACCCCGAGCTCCCTGGCCACAGACTTGGTGTTGAACATCCCTTTGAAAAATAGGTGCACTGGCAGCCCACTCTAATCTAAAACTTTCAGAGAAATTGATGTGGACTTACATTTCTTCATAAATATCAATAGCCTCACGTAAGCTCCGTTTAGAATACATTGCCCGCAGTTTGCATCCTTTTTGTATGAATGTGTATTCCGATTACAGAAGAGGGGGAAGAAGTCATGTGCCGTCTGTGGAGAGAGGCTGCCAGAACCCGAAATGAGGTCTTCTTCGAGGTCATTGATGATAAATGGTATCCTCGTAGCCTGTCTCACTGGATATGGATATGGCTCGAAGCGACTGACTGGCCCGTCAACGCAGAAGTTTGACAGTGCTGCCTGCAGATGGAAGTACTTTGCCATGACGCACTTTGTTCAACCGGCTGTAAAGTTTGACATTGTTTCTCATAGTTTTTTTAAACTCCCATTCTCCTTACTAATTTAGGCACATTTCATATGCGAAGAAATGGCCGTGGTCGGCAAGCACTACACTTGTTTTCAAGATAGCACAAGTGGAGCATATGTCACTCTCGGCGACATCCCTCCTCATGTTGTTACTTTTATCAATGATGTGCTACAAGAAATGGAAGTAAGGTTTACTGAGCATCTGTACTCCTAGTTCGCTGCGGAGGAAGGGGCGTGTTAGGCAGTGTAATTGCGCCACGGCGCCAAACCCTTTCTCTGCCAGCTGCTGGAGCGGGTATGCACAACAGTTAGTAGAAATGAGAGAGATACGTATGATATGGACACAGCCTTGTCACTTGCTCGCTTCGACAACTGGGTGAGCACGGGTTTGGTGCCGCGCCAAACTCATCCCGCCTGACACGCTCTTCGTCCGCACGAACTAAGACTACAGATCGTTATGATGTTTGAATATGACAATCGCATTTTCAGTGCGAACCAGCCATAACTGCGAAGTATGTCTGGATTTTTATGAATGATGCATTACGGCGGTATTACTCTTCACCTCTATGGTGACATCGCGTGAAACGCAGGTGAAAACCGGAATTTTTTTAGCTGAATGTTCGGCTTTTGAAAAAATACTAGATCTTCAGACACCATATCAGCGAATATCAGCTTATAATGAAACGAAAGGAAAGGAGACACTGGCCACAGTCTTGCAACGAAACCGAGCAGCTGGTATAAAGAAAGAAGTTCTAACCGACGACGAACTTCTGGCATCGACTTCGTCACCATTTTCTGAGGTTATTATCAATAACAGACCGTTAGCGCAGCGTCAGCGATGCGCGTTCCCATCCATAGAATTTGAGCGGTGTTGAAGTGGTTGCTCCTTAACGCGAAGTCTAAACGCTACCTCTGGCGCATGCCTAGTGAAATTCTTATTTTCAGTGCGCCCCTGATAACTCACACGATGAAGACTCATCGCTCAGCTCTATATCTTCACGGGCTCTTCAAATGTTGCCGCTTGGTCAGACGGACTCTGCTGCATTGCAAAATTTTTATTTTGTGCAAGGAGATATGCTGATGAACCTGTTTCGGTTCTGCCCTGAATGCGGGAATCCTTTATGGAAGAGACAGTTAACGAAGGTTGGAACAGCCGCCGTGGTCAGGTACAGATGTGCTTACTGCAATACAAATGATCAATGGGAAAGCCAACACCGCACGGTCGACCATACGAGCGAACGGACATTCAGAGGGAACGTAGCTGCTTCTGCTGCGGCAATAGCAGCTGGTTTTGGATATAAAGTGAGTTGTAAATTGGTCCGTAAGACACAACTCCGTGAAAATTGCTTGTTCAGGACATACGGAAATGGACTGCGCAGTTCAATCTGTCCTTGTTTTCGAAATCACATTTCTGGGAAGTATTTGAATGCACTAGACCTGCTTGAATATGTCGATATTATGGTTGACACTGTTGTATTTGTG
>MU913379.1:9477-29566 GCA_036418165.1 Cooperia oncophora | reverse complement strand
ATGCTCCACATTTCACCTAGTTTCCTCTCTCCAAAACCTTTGCTCTCAGATAAGTTACAGGCAAGTGGAGGCACTTTCAGAGTGTTTGGTTTTAAACCGGCTCCGGGTGGTAAAAAAGCCTCGCTCCAATCCCTTTGTATTAGCGCGCTCACCTCTGAATGACGAACAAAGTAATATTCAAAAGCTAGTTCTAGTATTTCTGGTGAGTTCTTTTTCTCGTCGTTTTTTGGTAGTGTATTTTAGAATCCTTTTTTGTTCCTTAGTAGTTTTCTACTTGTGTTGTTTTTTGGCACTACCGAACTATTCCTTCCCCAGTCTGCCAAATCAGGCCCGTTTTTTATCGACTTTTTTCTAGAAGGGCAGATTTGGCTGAAAATTCGCTTACAGTGGTACTTCGACCTCCTGAACATGAATATCACATCCGCTTCGCCCGAAACTTTTGATCGATTTTAGTTATTTGGGTATTTTGGCGCCGTGCCATAGGCGCCACGCCAAAATACCCTGAACCACGAAAATCGATTGAAGCTTGAACACAATTATTTGACATCCTGACTAGAAGTGTGACATTTATTCTTTGCGCCATTGTTAAGGTACGACACTATGGTCATCTTCGCTTTGCTAGGGGGGTTGTACCAACACCACCATTTCACCCATCATGATGCTGTACGCTGTGTGTGGGTACTTTCCCAGTACCCTAAAGTCCGGTAGATAAGCCCGCGGATGTCGCGATCGCCGCGTGCGCAATTTCTAGGCAGGTTGCACAAGGCTCAAAACCAGCTGTTCACTTTTGAACCTTCAAAACAGCTGATTACGAAGGTCCAAAGGATGTAACCATAAAGAGTAACAGTAGAAGGATGGACGATAATAATTGATGAAAGATTTCGAAGCAAACAACAAAAAAAGATGCTCTACGAGCAGAACGCTTGGAGAAGTTGTCAAAGCTAAGCTGAAGAAAAAAATCAAAATCAAGTTCATACTTCACGTTTCTCTTCAAAATTTGTACAAGGTAGTTAGTCAGTATGCTAGTATGTACATAGGAAGGCATATTGATGGCAAAAATATCTCGATGTTGGCTCAAAAGCACTCCACGTTAATCTTTGGGCGGAAAAAGCGTTGACTCTTCAATGCTTTTTTCTCAAATACAGTGAAAAGGAGGGCGAACCATTGATAGAGGCACTGCAGCTTTATGTCCCTACCCAGACGCTTATCGTCTACTATGCTTTCGATCCCATATAGTGCCCGCTCACAGATCAAGTATTACTGCTGCCAGACTTATTGACAATATTTTTTTCTCTGACAGATCGTACCTGTCGAAGATGTTCGGAAGTTGGTCATTGTCTTTCCGATTCCCGACCTACAGGATGAGTATAAGTCGTCCACTGCTGGATACATTTGTAAGTGAATATATATTGCTTTCCGAGATCTCGATAATGCTTGTTTTTCTGGTTATCTGTTCTTTCTCGGTAACTTGGAATTGATCAGCTGTAGAGTTCACCAAGCATAATGATGGAAAATCTCTTCTCTTCTAATTCCCAGTCAGACGCAATAGCTCTATGCAATTCTACAAATAGGACATGTCGTGCGTTAACCCTTGCTCGGTAAAAATGATGTGCAGTCTCGTTCGCCGCGAATAGTGGGATCTGTCATTGAGCCTGGGTTTGGTGTCACACCTACCGATTCTCCACCAAATGTCGAGCGATTTAAGCGACAATAATTGGTGGAGAACGGCTGAGTGAGACCCCGCCTACTGATACGCCCCAATATCCGCTGCGCCTCCCAACGATCCCACCAGACAATGAGATGGAAAAGAGAAGAGATTGCACAACTAATGGAAAGCTTATTACTATGCGGCAATGGTAAAATGAATCAATGAAGCTTGGGTGGCTATTGCGAGGGCAGGGACTTCCTCGTGGCAGAACATCTTATCGAGCTCACTGTATCTCTCGACTCCCTGCTCTTGACTTACGGGAGGGGAACATCCTCTGATGTCGCCGAACGAGCCATCTTGTACTAAAAGGAGTTCTGCTTGTCGGCTAACTGCGGAGTCAGTCTTTAAACAAAGCTAGCTATCATTCGCCATCACCCATATGGTGGAACAAACTCGCTCGTTTGTTTGTTTGTTTGTTTGTTTGTTTGTTTGTAAGTTTGTTTGTAAGTTTGTTTGTTTGTAAGTTTGTCTGTCCGGAAATTCGGTTCGACCTGAAGAACGACTTGGACAGGTCGGGTCAAGGTGTCGCGAGGGGTAAGGCCATGGGACAAGAAATAAAAAACACACTTGAACTTTGGGAAGCCCCGCCCACAGTGGGCGGGGCACTCGCCGAAAGTTTGGGGTTCCGCAGAAAAATGTTCATAATTCGCTTCCGGAGCAGCTTAAAGATGGGGAAAAAAGGGAATAAGGTTAGTAAGGAGTCGCCAGACTAACTGTGGCAGACACATCCAAAATGGGCGGGGCGTACTCAAGGTGGGCGGTGCTTCTCGCAAAATTCAGTAACCCGGTTCGCGAGAGTGTTTGGAAGTCGCAAAAAACTCAGTGTAGAATGTAAATATCTGGCGAATATAGGGCACGCTCAAAGTGTGTTGAGACCCGCCCACAGTGGGCGGAGCTTGCCCTAAATCGCAGGGTATTCATTTTAAAAGTTTGTAGCTCGGTTCCAGAACACTCCGAAGACCGGAATAAAGTGAATTAAGGTCAGCAGAGGGTCGCCGATTGAGGATTGTGGGGCAAAAACATTGTGGGCGGAGCCTGCTCCGAGGTGGGCGGAGCCAGACAAAAAGGTCTGTAAAACGGTTCCAGAGCACTCCGAAGACCGGAATAAAGTGAATTAAGGTCAGCAGAGGGTCGCCGGTGAGGATTGTGGGGCACAAAAATTGTGGGCGGGGTCTGCTCTGAGGTGGGCGGAGTCAGACGAAAAATCTGAAATAGTTTCAGAGCACTCCAGACACCGGAAAAAAGCGGATTAAGGTCAGCAGAGGGTCGCCGGTGAAGATTGTAGGGCACAAACATTGTGGGCGGGGCCTGCTCCGAGGTGGGCGGAGTCAGACGAAGAATCTGTAAAATAGCTCAAGAGTACTTCAGACACCGGAAAAAGTGGAGTACAGAACAAAAGGCGGATATCAGTTGAGTCTAGAAATATGTGAAAGAAAATACGCGCGGCGAAGCCGCGCCCGCCCAGCGAAGCCGCGCCCGCCCAGCGAAGCCGCGCCCGCCCAGCGAAGCCGCGCCCGCCCAGCGAAGCCGCGCCCGCCCAGCGAAGCCGCGCCCGCCCAGCGAAGCCGCGCCCGCCCGGCGAAGCCGCGCCCGCCCGGCGCAGCCGGGCCGTATCAGAAGGAGGCACGCTGGCGATAGCCGGCGAGCCCACTGGTCACCCATAGTGGATGTTGGGGTCCTAAGTAGCCTGATAGTGAATGAAAAAGCAGGAAAAATACCGACTGCCTAGGATAGAGCCTCTTCCCGATCCCAGTTACGTGCCCAATACACTCCATCTACAACACTACACGTTATCCGCACAGCTGAATCCTCGATAAAATTTCTATGGCCATACAAGTGTTCTTCCTATTTTTCGTTCTGCAGCTCGCTTTTCACTGAGAGGGGGGCCTTGAGTCGGTGTCACTGGAGTAAAGATGTCACTGAAGCTATTTTGCGCTCGTCCCTTACAATTTTCGGCGCGAAACTGGTATAAGGATTCGTCGCGGACCACTCCACCCTTCAGACGCCGTATTCTAAACGTCCATGCCTGATCCCGGGCCGTGCCTTTAAGACTGCACAACGTTCGTGATAAATGACCAATTCATCCTCGCACCCCTGTAAATTTTATTGTACTCTCTGCACCTTTGTGAAGTTTTCAAGAAAAGAGGTAGAGGGTGGAGTGGTTGAAATATTTCATTTTTCTACGAATGTTACAGCTCATCTGACCGCCCGTGGAGGAGAAGGTTCTTTGTTGTCTGAATTGAAGCGGCGAGGATTGGGGAGCACTTTGGAAGCTAAAGAGATTATTCTCGCAAGAGGAATCAGCCTTTTTTACATAGAAGTCAGTCTCAGCGATGGTAAGCGATTTGATTCTGTGAAAATCTCCACAACTTCAGCTGTTCACTATTTGCCGCCAATCTCATCGAAATTCAGACCAGTCGGAAATCTTCCCCGGGTGAGCACCTCTAGTTGAAGTTTCGTACGGTAAGATACTGTCGCTACCCCCTAGCACATTCCCGGGGCCTGCGTGCGGCATGAATTCAATTAATTGCTGCGCTGACTGCTAACCTCTCACTGGCTGCTCAACGAAACGAGATGAATCGAATCGAATTAGTCTTTAGTTAAACTTGATATGTGAAGATCAGTGATTTCCCAATTCCATAAATATCAGAATGAGGATGAATGTTCGTATCGAAGGAACCGTGTTGAAAATTTTGGAAGCTTCTGTTTTTAGGTGCACTCACAATTCTTATGACCTTCCAAAGGCGAAGCAACTCTTACGAGATCACCTGACACACTTTATTTATCTTATGACCTTTCTTTGTTGACTTGCTGGTGCTGCTACTCACACCCCATTGAAGGCCATTTGAAAATATATTTATACCAGCCGGCTTTGCCGGCTGATGCCTGCACGCCTTCTTCTGAGATAAAGAATGGATTTGCTGAGCGGCCCGGCTCCGCCGCACTTATCCTTTCTCCTCACCGGCTTTTCTTTTATACAGATAGTCAACAATCTTGGTCAATATGTTCATGCGAGTAGCTCACTTATAGTGCACTACATGATTCTTTTATATAGTGAGGTTGTAAACAATCACACATTGCCTCAAAGTGATACCAAAACATGGATTTTATTCGCGACTCTGCTAGCGGTTGATCCTTCCTCTATTCACCTTATCGCTTTCATTGGCGCTTTTATTACCACACTTGTGATGAGTTTCTACTAAACGCACTCTATGCTTCCCCTCCCGTACTCTCCCTCACTAATCCCACCCACCCACATTATACCCTCCCCACTCCCACTTGCCCCACCCACTCCCCATCCCGGCCGCTGCACGTGCTCACGTCCACCTGCCACGCGAGCAGCTCGTGCAATGGTTTGGAGTGCACTACATGGTTCTCTTATATAGTGCAGGGTGTTATCACAATCAAAACATTGGATTGATACATCTGCACCAACTGGTTTCGCCACCGGCTAGCGGTCGTACACTCTCCTACACTGACGTGTTTGAACCCGTGAAGCATTTTGCGGACGGACAGACATACATACATACATACCGACAAACCGACACACAGAGTTAGTGGTTTATAGAATGTAAGGATAGCTGGATGAGAAAACCATTAAGACATCTCGTCAGTGTTTGTCGTTGCACGAGTTACTGCTATAACGGGTCCTGTCATATCTCTTCCATGCACTCATTCCACACAAGTTCTACTCCACCCGATTTTATGCACGTTTGTGCTGCTCTATCGTCGGTCCACTCACTCTTTGCAGATGGCTTCTACATGGCTGCTCCGCCGATGATTCACCGTCACCGAGTACCCTCCGAGCTTTCTCACCTGCATAATTCCTGACATCTACCCCCTGCAGGAACTCATGGGTTAACCTGTCGCCATTGCATGTCTATGCATGCAATCGCAACACTCACTAGCTCCTTCACCCCTTTCACCGTCTGCCTGCTTCTCCCATGCATCTGAAAGCCTTACGTGTTCTAGTCTTGGTTCTTTCAACCAGTCCAGGTGGAACAGATGATAAACCTACCCTGCTTTTAGATTTGAAGGTTATTGAAATGAGCCCCTGAGGATCAGCTAAGAGACTTTTGCGGATGGATGGCTAGATACATAAGTAATAAAACCATATAATTTTTTATGATGTTAAGTAGTGCTTTTTATTTATTTCGTTGTGCAGTTTGGAAGCCAGTAAAAAGGAGTTTCCTCCTCTAATAGTCAACCTTGGAAATTGTCGTCGTCAGATTCCGCTTCGTTGAGCAAGCAGCCAGTGAGAGGTCAGCACTCAGCGCAGCGTTGAGTGAGGTCATGCTGTAGGCTGGTCTCAGGATATGTGCTAGATGGTGGCATATGGTATCTTATGACACTCCAGCTGAAGTCCGCCAACGTTCTTCTCCGGGGCAGCTGGGTAGTAACGAGGTTTCTTAGAAATCCTTTTCAATGTATGGCACGAACGTCAGTTACATGCGGTTATCCCAGAGTCGCCTGATGCCATGCTGAAAATGTGCCGGAGGGGTACGTCGACACTCTCAACTAGACTATTATACTTGGTTGGATTCAAACTCTCACGCATGATCAGGGAAACCCCTTATGCACGATTACTGGATGTCGGATGCCAAAGCAGCGAATGGTGCAGAAAAACATGTGGCGAGCCAGGAGAATAGGATTTCAGTGAGGAAGGCCTATGCAGACGAGAGGGAGTAGATTGAAAAGAAAATTGACTCAAGAAGAAAATTGACTAAGTAACTGAGCCGCATCCAAGTCTACCACTAAGGGAGAATTTCGACCAAATGGTGCCCTAAATTTCGGAAGTGAAGAGTGCTTACTTCCTTTTTCTGAAAATAAATCGGCGCTACACACTGAAAACGTTTGTATTCCCGTCACAATCAGTTTTTTTTTCTTTTCAGATGGTCTCAGTCACGTTGAGGAAGTGATTAGCCTAGTTTTCAACCTGCATTGGGCTACTTAGACGTAGTGGCGCGATCGCTTGGATTTATGAGGAACTCCAAAAAATAGATGAAATCAATTTTCGCTTTATGGTTCGTCGAATGAGGTTCAAGTACACTTGACCGCTCATTTCCTATTCGATTTAGGAGAAGGTCGATCCAGTAGCTGCGGTCATCGCATATTCTTCTAATTTGCAGCGTATTCCTTTCCGAGACATTCTGTCGTGGAATCTTCTTTGGACGGAGTACAAACCTGGTACTGCACAACTTCAATAAAGTAGTAGGATTTCACCATTGAACGTAGCCTGCGGTGGATCGTGCACGTTCCTCATGCTATGAACGGAAAGAACATCCTGAAGGCACTGTTCACGCTGGCTGTGTGGGCGGAGCCACTATCACTGCTCTTGCCTCATCGGCTACCTTCACCCTTACATTTGCAAGAAGCCGTGCACCAATGAGAAAGCTCATTCGAGTCGGACTCCGCCTACACAGTCAGCATTACCTTGCTTCCAACGACAACGGATTCCAGATAGAATTATGGAAATCATCGAGATGTTGTCTCCGAAGAACATGTTCTACATCGTAGTTGCCAAGCAGTACAGTGGTCAGGAAGGGCAATATTCACGAGCCGGTTTTTGGGACAGAGATGCGAATCCTAGATATAAACGAGGTGACTTTTTCGTAAAAGCAGCGTACACATCGCTCCACTTAATGATAGTCCACCATAAAACTGACGAAATCCCGTCCTGCAGACGTTTTCGAAAATTCTGGCGAGCAGTAGTTGTGGTGACTACCACTGCATTCTGCGCGCTAGCATCAAAAACCAACTTGAAACGATGAGTTCTTTATTCTTCATTTTTTCGAAAAAAGGTTACTCTGACAATTCCGCAAAATGATAGTTCCACCAAATCGAATGAAATGGATAAACTGTTGATTTAGTAATCTACTGGAGCCCCATTACCCCGAAACAGTTGGAAAATGCGGTTCTCCATGCTCGAGTAGAAATTCAAACAGGCGTTCGGTTGACAGGGTGCCATGCATCAGAAATTGACTCCTCAAGCCCATAGACATTGTGGAATCGCATTGTTTGCAAAGATTTTACGCATCATGAAGCCCCACACATTCTCGATTGGGTTTAAAAAAATAATAACTGTCTAATATATCGTTTAAAATTTTAAATTGCATTATTTAGTTAAGTTAGTTATTTGGTCAATTTTTAGCTTGCTTTTCACTTGCTTATCCTAATCATCATTTTACCTTATTTTTAGTCCATTGTATTATTTATTCATTTATTTATTTATTTATTTATTTATTTATTTATTATTCGTTAACTTCTGAATGATCTTTTGAAACCATATATTGTATTAAAAAATTTTTTTGTGTGCGGAGGTTTTCAAAGAGATAGCTCAGTTCAGTTTGAGTCTATATTATTCACTGGCCGCAAAAGAAGCGATTTGATGATGACTGAATCAGTGCTTGGAATGTGCTCGAGTGCTTGGAATGGCATGAACTGGTGCATTATCTTGCACGAAAGCGAGGTTCTCTTGCCAAAATCCACGTCAGAAAAAAGGAGATCTTGTCGCATAACATTGGGATTATCGAGAGACTTCATTTCCTTCAAAACGAAGCAGCACTTCAGAGATCCATTGATGTGAAGGCAGCCCAGGCCAATAACACCACCTCCTCCAAAGTTTCACATGGGAAAAATGTAGCTTCTCTTTCCTGAGATTGTGTCGATTGGATCGGTTTGCGTCTACGCGCTGTTGAATTTGTCTCTTCAGGAAGCTCGGCCTTCGGAAAAAACTGAGACAAGACAGGCAAGGACGCCGCTGTCATAAGCTAACCTTGCTCTAATCGGTTCGGCATCCTATCAAAGCCGATTCGGTTTTCACGATGCCTTTCCTACAGAAACCATGCCTTCTTCATTCTCCTTCTGTGAAAAGACTCGGACTTTTCAAGACGAACAGTTTCTTTCGCAACGTTTAGCTTCAAAGTAAGCGCTATTTCCCGGCGCGACATTGTAGAAATTGATGCTTCTCTTAGGATGCGGCGCTTATCTCGGTCAGAGAGCGAAGTAGAGCTCTTCTTAGACATTGACGACCGCGTGATACGCATTGAATGCACGCGTTGTGGGCCACGTGGGACCGCGTGCATTGGCAACACATGGTCCATGGCATAGGTTTGTACACACTAATCTGGCAAAGATTTTGTGGAAAGAGCACCTAAGCTCGAATTAGTTTGCTCCTGTTAGTTTGCTCTTTATTCGTGTTTTTTATGGAAATATTGCTTACAAACAAATTCCTGGCACCTAGTGCAACGAGAATTCAACCAGCCTAGTTTTTTTTCCATGGTAAATAAGTGAGTTACTTCACAGTTGCTCTCTGAACCAGGTCTTCCGATCCAATCTTCAGAAAAAGCACCTCGCGGGACCGCCTGAACTGGCGTACCGCGCTTGTGGGTTTAAGAAAGCGCGCGTGTCCCATGAGACCAAAAAAGTGAAAACCCGCGCGGTCGTCAGTGTTAATTCCATATCCTGCAGGTTGCTTGACAAACTATTGATCACATGATGACTGCGGCCCAAATCCCTTGCGATTTGACTTAGACAGTCCTGGATTATCAAACTGACCTTTTTCAGAAAATAAACTAGAAAAACTCATTCTTTCAAGTTAGTTTTTGTTGTTTGCATGCGAACTGGCATTGGTCGTGGCCACATTTTCTTATTGGGAACAGTTTCAAAAACATCATGGAAGGCGGAATTCTGTTAGAGTTATGGGTGGAATTATCATTATGTGGAGCAGTGTGTTTACGAAACGTAAGGGTAGGCAGTTGTGCTGCGAAAATTTTTATGTCACTCGGTAGAAGTGTCTTTTTTAGTGCCCTCCATCCTGTATATTCCGGAGAAGGTTCGAGACTTTTGATGTCGTTTGAGCTCGCCGAAATAAAAATTTGTAGTTTCACATTGATACTACACATGTGATAATCGCTGAAAAGCCAGACTCTGCGGCTGGTCTTGACTTCAGCGTACTCTTCCTCGTAGAGTGTAGCACTACATACAATCTGGATTTCATGATCACTCGGCTGAACTTTTAGGAGCGCTGTTTTTTTTTCTGTGGGAGAAGGGCTAATGCCGCCTTTTATGTCACATTGATGTCAAATTTGACTTCGGTGTTATAACTAAGGGCTACTGGAACCCAACAATGGTATTGAAGGAAACAATGGAGCAGTTTGAAACCGCTCTGGAAACGGATGAATCCTTCTCTGCATCTACCGCTGAAGAACGACTACATTGCTACAAAATTCGATCTCAAACCACGAGAAACAACTAAACGGTGAGTATCTGTCACGGCCTTTTCTCTGTTTCCTGAAGCTGCAGTCTTCACGTTGTAGACGAGGCGCGTCAGAGTCGCTGGTTGCTCGGTGCAGCGCAAACCCGCTTCTCACAACAAGTGATAGCAATTGGTGGCAAAGGGGTTGGTGATGAGACCAGTCAAATGAGCCCACAAGTCTTCGGCTCATATACCAGCTAAGAAGATAATTAAGAGCTAAGAAGAATGAATCAGCAGAATGCAGCGGAATCGGGCGTACCATTGTGGTTTTCTACTAGTGCGTCCGTGCTTTTATTTTCTTATATTAAGTGGCGCACCACTGAGTAGGAAGCGATTCTAGCAGGAGCTTCGTTCCAACTGACTGCATGGAATGAGCCATTGAAGAGAAATAAAGCATTATTGAAGAGAAATGCTAATGATAGGGAACATCCTCGCGTCATACAAGACGATGCATGGTGTCGAATTTGGTTCAAGCAAGACGACGAGTATCACTCCCCATAGCCGTGACTAGGGTGGGACTTCGTCATCATCTGAATCTAAATCATAATCATAATGCGTTCCGTTGCAGGTCGCACTCATCTCTCCAATGGTGATGAAGTCCCCAAAATCAGAAGTGCTCTTGAAAGTGTTCTCACTATGTTTGCAAGTGAGTTCCTCTGTCTTTTTTCTATTCCTAACATATGATTTGACCTCACAGGACGCTTTGACGGGCGATGTTGCGAATGCGGCGCTGGCTGGTCTCAACTGCAACATAAAAGAGGAAGATTTCGGGCTGCTACTGGAAGTGAGTAGTAGTTATTGCGTTGACAGGAAGAGCGTGTAATATTTTGTGAAACACCTGTCCTTAGTCTGAAAAGGCGTGACCGATACCGTGAACAATTAAGTTATTAATTCTCCTGTACTACAAAAACCAGTCACTTGTTTTCCATTGTTTTGCAATAGGGACAATAATCTCATTCCGGATCGTCGGTATCTGCGCCCTTGATTATTGTTCTTCTACCACTTTGACTCAAGCATGAGGCAGTGTGACGGGAGAAAGCCCCAGCCGAGACTAAAATGAAGGAGCTGCATGAGGAGTACGCCTACGTTACCGGACAGCCCACCAATGCTTAAAAGTCGAAAGTCACAGCTTGAAGTCGATTTTGGGTCAACATGTCCATTTGAAATCGAGTTGGGAGCTTGTGGAACTAGTACATAGATTCACGGTCGGTCTCCAAACAACGCAGCCCAAGATCGCGTAGAGTTGGAGCGAATAGTCACTTAAAGTCCGTCGGCGCGATAATTTGGTACTCTGCCTAAAATGCTAGCAAGGCCCTATACAGTGTGAGAATGGCGAAAAAAGATGTGAAACTGTTAAAAATTCGCTAAGAAAACCCTTTGTTAATAAGGACTCAGAAAGAAATTTCGGACGAGTTTCCCATAGGCAGCCTGCCAACAGTCGCTGTGGTAGGTACGGCTGCACTTATGTACTCATATATCCATGCAGCACCGCAGCCGCTTCATACCAATCCCTTCGCTTCATATTTTACTAGCAAATGAAGCAATACGAGCATCAGGTACGGTCGTCCATTTGTGGGCGGGCGGGCGCGGTGGGCGTTCGGGTCGGTATGTTGTAGCTTGATAGAGCCTTATAAGGGTGCTTTCCTTGGAAAGGGCGCTACGCCGCTCCTGCTCAGGGCAGCGGAATCCCGTCCTGCTAGGCACATTAATCCGTCTCAGAGATTATCATGTCAACTGCCCAAAAGGGAAGCTTGGTGTAGGTTAGCCCTCCCTCAGCTTGCATGAGTAAGGAAAACTGCGCAGTTCGACTCCACGTAATATCGAGTTAACTTTTTGCTTTGTCTGCGCCAACTGGCATTGAGCGATCGGGTCTACATGGTGTTTAGAGTGTGAACCTCAGATTCTAGTGGCCAGGACCGATAACAATGGTGGGTACTTTGTCTCTGCTTAAAGGCAGTTGGCACGATGGTTTCCTACTTAGCCTAAAATGCTAGTAGGGCGCTGTATAGTGGGGAAATGGCGAAAGAACGGAGTGAAACGGTCAAAATCCTGCGAAGAAAAAGCCTCCGTTCTCAGTGACTTGTAAATCGATTTCGGACGAGTTTCCCGTAGGCATCTTACCAATCACCGCTACCGAAGATACGGCTGCATATGTGTACCCATATATGCATGCAGCATCACGGCCGCTTCATACCAATCCCTTTGCTTCATAATTTGCTCAGCAAATGAATGAATACGAGCGTCAGAAACGGTCGTCCGTTTGTGGGCGGGCGGGCAAGGAAGGCGTTTGGGACGTAAAGTTGTAGGGCGTTATAGAGGTACCCTCCTTGGAAAAGGCTTCACGCAGCGCCTGTCCGAGGTCACGGAATTCTGTTAAGCCAGTTGTACAAATCCTACACCTGTATAGCGATTTATCGTGCCAACTGCCTTTATGGTGACGCTTGTCAGGTGAGCCAGCGTTCAGACTTGTTGCGCTTGAACGCGCGTCGATTGTCGCGTTTCAACGCGCGTTCTTGTCTCGCTTCAATTGTTGCTGTCGCTTGTAAATGAACACACCACAATTACAAGCGCGCTCCAATTGTACCAGACCCCAGCTTCCCTTTATGTTCTTTCTTCCGGTATTCAACCCTTTTTCACTGTTTCTCATTTCTACCTGATTCTTAGCTCCTCTTTTTCACTTTGACATTGAATTTTAATGTAGTTTTTGACGTTTTTGACGACGTTTTGAGTTCTTGAGTTTGACGTTTTTGACGAGGAGTTTAATTGAAACGGTATACAAAATCAGTAACACAGTGTCCTTTGTCAAGAAGGCACTAAAATTCAGTGTTAAAGAGGAGCTGAGATTCCGACAGAAATGATAAACAGTGAAAAAGGGGGTTGAATACCGCAAGAAAGAACAAAAAGGAAGGCTGGGATCTGGTCTATCGGAGCGCCTGTACTTGTAGCGTGTTTATGCGAATCAACGCGCGTTCAAGCGCGACAAGTCTGAAAGCTGCCCCAGAGGAACTTAGTGCTGCTCCCAGCAATCAGTGGGATCATTACTATATTGACAATTGCCAGAAAGCATGAAAATGTAGCAGAGTTGCATGAACTCAAGAGCGCACATCCGCGTTACCATAGCTTACGGTCGTTATCCCTGCAAACGAGGAGCACTGGAGCTCAGAGCTGCGGTGAAGTTGTTATTCGTGCAAACGAGAAAGCGTGGATTGAAGGTTGGGGGAGTGGTCCCCTTCCCACCAATGGCGCCATCCTGAGCCAGCAACAAGCTGTGGGAAAGGCTACCCTAATTCCCTTCTTTCTCCTCCCTCCCAGTCCAATGCTCTCGTTTCCATGAACAGTGATTGTAGATTCATAATTCAGGTGTGGGGTTACGACGAAAAACAACCACAACTTGTTGAGCATATTATTAAGCGAATGATAGGCTTCAAACCGGGTGAGTCACTCCGAAACCCCTTATTTGACTAGACCTTTTTGATTATTACTTGCCAATTGCACGGAAATGCTTCGAAATGTGCAAATAATCTGCCAAAATTGTCTAGTAGCTTGATGGTATTTCAGATCCTCGCTTACAGATCCTCTCCGTTTTGATGCCTTATTTGACGAAGTAAAGCGTTGGCTTAAGAACTCTGCGCTCGCGGATCCTATTTCGCTATCAGATTACTATATTCCTGCAGCTACTAAAAGATCGGTGCTGGACCAACAAGCAGCTGCTCGTCGTATGCGAAGGAAAGTGTATTTCTCTGGAATTCCGGAAGTTGTTGCACTAAGTCCCATGATACGGTTGAACTGATTTTAGATCTCAAGCTAGACGAAGTCGAGGCATTCGGAAAAGAGATGCTAGGCGTTTTCTTTGTAGAATTTTTCGTACATGGAAACATAACAGAACAAGTACGTTCCTTTCTCCATGGTGTCACCGTGATTTACATAAAGTCGTATTCTATATTCATTTCAGTTTGTATTCAGTTTGTTCTGAAATCGCTATGTACACCCTGCTGAAATCGCTATGTATACCCTGCTTTCTGGAGTAACCAACCCATGCGCAGAGCGCACGCCGCGCTTATCGCATCCTGTACACTGGGGGGGGGGGCTCACAAAGAATGGAATGTTCCCGAGCACCTCACCTCCCTGGTGAAGGACACTGCAATGGGAAAGCGGCTGCATGCGCCCCGTCGGCCTTACAAGGGAGGTGGACATAAGGGCTGGCTATACCAAGGGCCAGCTCTCATCCTGTTCCTCTTCCTACTAACCCTGGATGTCACGGCAAAGGAACTCTTGGCGGGGCCACTTGAGATCATCATTTACGCAGATGACATTGCCTTGATAGCGGAGAGCAGAGAAGAACTTCAAGGGAAGTTGCGAAAATGGCAAGAGGTAGTGACCGAAAGTGGCCTACAATTGAAGTTTGAGTTGACCAAGCTCTTGAGCTCCTAAGAGTTCAATGATTCCATCCAGGACAGTGACGGAGAATCCCTTGGAAGCGTATAGAACCTGAAGCTGTACGTGTGGTTAGTCAACACCAGACCAAGAGACCTCGTTCCAGTCTCATGGGAACAGTCGGCTTCATGCTCGAAATGTCCACTACAGATGCCATCTTCATCGCCAGATAGGTGATGAAGAAGTATCGAGAGAAGCGTCGCTCTTGCTACCTAGCCTTCCTGGATCTAGAGAAGGCCTTTGATCGCTTACCGAGACCTGTACTCTGGAGGGCTCTCAGAGAACGGAATGTTCCCGAGCACCTCATCTCCCTGGTGAAGGACATGTACGATGGGGCAAAGACGGCTGTACGCACCCCGCACGGCCTCATAAGGGAGGTAGACACATGGGTTGGGGTACACCAAGGGTCAGCTCTTAGCCCCTTCCTCTTCCTAGTAACCCTGGATGTCATGGCAAAGGACGGTCCTCTCAAGATCATCTACGCCGATGACATTGCACTGATAGCGGAGAGCAGAGAAGAACTCCAGGCAGGGCACAGCATTAGTTGGGGATTTTGTTCGAGCCTGTACGACCCCCTTTTTTTGGGAGTTGGTACGACCCCCCCCCCCCCAGCCCTCTGTCCTTCCTCATCGAATCAAGCGCATATAGTACGTTTTACCAAAAATTTTGCTGTCGAGCGGGAGGGCATAAGTACGTGAAACAGGAAAATCACCAAAAGTCAAGCCGCCACTCCCACAACGCCAAAACGTAAATACGACCCCCTTCCTCTTGAAAATGACCAAGTACGACCCCCTTTACAACGTCCATGAAGCGAGAAAAATCAACTATCAAAATAAATTTTTCCCAACCCAAATACGACCCCCCCCCCTTGGGATTCCCCAACAAATATGTGCCCTGACTCCAGGTCAAGCTGCAAAAATGGCAAGTGGTATTGGCCAAGAATGGCCTCCGGCTGAACATAAGAAGACCAAGCGCCTGAGTTCCGAAGAGTGCAACGAGCCCGTCCAGGACGATCATGGAGAGTCTATCGAAAGGGAAGAGAACTTCCGCTACCTGGCAAGCGATCTGGCCCATCATGGTAGCGTGGACCAGGCAGTAAAGGCTCGAAGTAAGTGTGGCTTGGATAAAGTGGAGGGTTTACATGTATTGCACGTTCTGATGAGGCCTGAAGAACACTCGATGAGGCAAGCAACCACGGTGAGCCTCGAAGAAAAGGTGGAGAGACATGGTCAAAACATACCTCACAGAAATGGAGGCCACGGCACAGTCCCTCTTGATAGGAGAAGATGGCCACTGTCAACAAGAACAGCATACACTGCAACGGAGCGTGATTAAGAACAGGGAAAAGAAGGAGGGACGAGGAAATTGCCTTTTCAGCATATTTTACCTTTGCCTTGGGCGAAAATATGACAAAAACACATAAAAGATGAGAATTATAAGTGCACATTCAATCGCGCTGTGAATATTAAGACTTTTTTTTTGAGGAGGCACTATCACTCGGCCTCACGGTGACAAACATGCTACGCAATGCCACTACCTGTCGGCCAATGTTCAGGAACGAATACATGTTATCGAGAGAATATGCTATAAAAGACGGTTTGATTTAATCCATCCACATTAACTGCTGTAAAGGTGAAGATCACGATAATTCTCCTAGTCGTGCAAGATGGACACGCCGATCGCCAAACGATTCCCCGTTTCTTAGAAAGGATTAGATGTTTCTCTGTCTCTATCTATCCTTACCGGCAATAAACGGTCTCTCAGCACTTAGCGAAGCTTAAGCTTACCAATGCGTGCACTCACAATCGCCCACAAATGGCCGCACCAATCCGCAATCGATCACGGTCGGGTCAGCTGTTTCACCCACAATCTGCTGCTGACTGGCGCTTCTTTCCATTCTCCAGTGTTCTTTCTGAAGAGGTAATTGTTACGGGTAACAAAAAATCCCCCTTGGATTAGGGCAAGGTTTTCTTGTGAGCGGTGTCCATTATGGAGACTGAGACTTGCTTTACTTTCTCGGCTATTTTTCACTCAAATTGCCGCGAGTCTTCAATGACCGTTTCGTGAAAATGCTCTTAGTATGTTATCAGAAGAATGCTTATATATTGACAAAAGTCGGACCCGAGACGGGACTTGAACCCGCATCTCCCGCTTACCGGGCGGTTGCGTTATCCATTACGCTACCGGGGCCTCCTTCGCCTTCTCAGCTCAATGGCATTTTGCATTTTGTTCACAAGTTGAACGTGGAGTGCTGTAAGGCTATGGCACAAAATGCCATTGAGCTGAGAAGGCAAAGGAGGCCCCGGTAGCGTAATGGATAACGCAACCGCCCGGTAAGCGGGAGATGCGGGTTCAAGTCCCGTCCCGGGTCCGACTTTTGCCAATATCTCAGCATTCTTGTGATAACTTACCGAGCGCGCACTGCGGCGTTAAACAGCAGTTATCAAAACCAATGAGGCGGAGGTGGTGTAGTGACAAGTGGCGCGCTTACCACTCGCGCGGTCCCGGGTTCGAATCCCGGGTCGACTCCCGCCCAGGCCAACCAAGCCTTCTACCCTCCGGGACGGTAAATTGGTACCAGATTCGTCTGGGAGGATAAAACACTGACTTGTACATCGGCTGGCCACCGCAAGTCATTGTATAGGCCACATCGCATTCAATAAGCCACTACGATTCTGAATGGAAGTAGAATGCGTGCCGCATCCCACAAAGGGATTGATCAACGGCGAAGACTTTATCCTTTGTCAAACTAAAACAGCTGATAGTATGTACCTGCTTCTGTCAAGGACCCGTGTTGTTATAGTAGTGAACTTTGTTACTGCGCAAAATAATGCGTTCTCATATTTCGTATGCAATCGCCGTGATTTTTTTTCTCATTGATATTTTGGCGATGACTGATATTAAGCGCAGACTCGCACAAATCCTGCCTGGCACATTTGATAAAGACTCAGTTTTGGGCGTTTGAGACCGCTCCGACCCGTTTTTGCCTTACTGTCGCAATACAGAGTGCCTTCGGTCCCGTTTTCTGCAGAACTAAATTATTGTGCCCACTGCCTTCAAAAGCAAGTTGGCACGAAAATGGACGAGGCGTACAGGGTCGATAAGCTTAGAACGGAATAATAATGTGCCCCCCCCAGCTGCCGCTGCATAGCTCCTTTTCCAACCGAGTGCACGGGCCTTATCAGATTCAAGGCGCTGACCGAACGCCATGCATCCGCTCGCCCACATATCGCTTCACTTGTGAAGTACAGTTGATGTAAATGATGCTTGATGGATATATGAAAACATATGTGAAGCCGTATCTATCAAAACGACTGCTGGCACAATGTCAAGGAAGAACTCTTCCAGAACCGCTCGTCCTATGAGGTACAGAGCAGAGTCTTTCTTACAGGTTTTTGGCTATTTAACCTCGCATTCCATCGTTTTCCACTAGTTAGCAGTCCTGCACTATTTTTGAGCAAGTGCCAATTATCGTGAGCTATGCCTGAATTGAAGCCGAAACTAGTTTAGGGTCGAGACCATAAATTTCCACAGGGGCAACATTCCACAATTAGACACTCATTAATGTTTTGATTTATAGGTGATGCATATTTGTATCGACATTTCCAGAACACTCATGAAGTGTCTTGTGTGAATGTGTTACTCCAAGCTGGAGTTCAGGTTTTTGTGACTTATTTTTTTTATTGGTTATCGTGAGCAGTCTGACTGAATTCTTTCGATTTCAGAATACGAGAGAAAATGCACTAATTGCGCTTATAGTGAAGCTTCTCGAGGAACCGGCATTCACTCAGCTGCGGACTGTTGAACAATTAGGTATAACATTTTTGTCCCGACCACCTTCCCTACTTAGGCGCTGCCGAGTCCAAAAAAGTCAACACAATTCACCGCTCTTGATGTTCCATGCCTCAAAAATCCGGAGCCAAGTACTTTGTTCACTTTGATCTCGAGGCAGCTGACTGAAATTTCGAAGCTGTGCGGATCAAGGGTAGTTTGTCTTTGAAACATCAGCGCCTTCTGTGAACTGATTCACCCTGGGTTCCTAGGAAAATGCTTCTGCTGAGCACAGTGCGCGTGCCCTGCAGAAACATTTGCCTACGTAGCCAAGGTTGAATCAGTGTTTCATACTAGGAGACAGCCTCGGCACATGCCAGCATGAGGAAATGGATGGCCACGAGGGTCAGGGGTAGGAGATACGATGCTTTTAAGCGGTTTGTGGTTTTTTGTTGCCTCTTATGAATGTCTGTGTAAAGGACAGCAAATCCGTTTAACTTCATGGCTTTGAATAGTGTCTTAATGCTTAGGGTACGCGGTTAAAATTGTGAAAAGGCAGAATGCAGGGACGAATGCTCTACAGCTTATTGTGCAAGGTACTCACAGTCCTGATCACGTTCACCGAAGAATAGAGGCATTCCTCGAGAAGATGGGAGTGAGTGTTGTTACTACCAATGGTTGTTATTGCTGAACGTTGGAAGTTGCTCACATTGAATGTATCAGATTGGACCACAGAGGTCTAGTCAGAGAAAAATTTGAGGTGATATCAGCGTAGAGTTGGCCTTGACACGGGTATGTGTCAGGAAATTCGCGCCGCAACGACGAGCAGAAAAGGTATAGCTAGTATTTTACAGACAGCTGAATCGGTATACGGTATAATCGGTATAGTCGCATGATGAACCGATTCAAATGCAGAAGTTCCCAAGGCCAAAGCACTCCGTACGTGACGAATCCCCAGCGGGAAATCACATTTGGCCGGTGGTGCAAGAAGGTCATAACTAGCCTGAGAAAATTCTTTCGGTGGCTTGGTTTCTCCGGCTTCACACGCGCCATCTACTTCGTTGAAAAAATTCCAGTGGTCGTTCTTACTCGTCGTGTGGAAAGGTCGTATTTTTGGAACTATTCCTAGGAGGCAAGACTTACCCTGCTCACCGCATCTTTTGAAAAGCCATGCGTTCAACTGTGGAAAACAAGTCTCCAAGGAGGCTAAGGGTGGTGCAACGCGTGGATTTCATTTGCAGAAGGCATTTGACTCTAATTCTCAATGGTGGTAAAGTTATTCTTCGTCTAAATAACATCCCAGAGGGTGAAGCTGCTCTGGAATAGAAGTTTCCACTGCCCCCAAGTGGCTTTGGGACCACATAATTGTTCTAAGCGTTGCGAAGCCCGTTACACAGCTCCCTGGAGCTTACTGGAATGCCCTCAACCTGCGCTATATTCGTACACATACATTCGACATACAGCCGTTATCCCTACACCCATTCACACGTGCTCTCGTTTGCAGGCATGATGACTGCAGCACTCCCTGCACGTCTCAAAAACGTGCGGCGTTTATGGTAGCGCATAGGAAGCGAATGTTCTCTGAAAAACTTGCTTAAGATGCACATGACTTGCAAGTCACAACTCTGAATAATCCTCGCTAGGGAGAAATCGCAATGATGGCGGACGAGGAGTTCGAGAATGCGAAAGCCGGTTTGATAGCGCAAATGTTGGAAAAACCGAAAACCCTGAAAGAGAGTTCGGATGAACTTTGGAGCGAAATCCGGTCCAGACAATACGATTTTGATAGAAGTAAGTTTTTTTCTTCAATCGCTGTCAACTTTCAATGGTTTGTAATTGTTCCATACTCGACCATCCAAACCTATTTCGACCAAAAATTGGTTTTTTTCTAGAGAACGCTGAGGTAGAAGCTTTGAAAA